>JAXCGZ010019035.1:0-47500 GCA_037179515.1 Halocaridina rubra
ATTTAGAATGAAAATAACTGAAAAGTGACACAGTATAATAATAATAATAATTATTGTTATTATCATTATAATAATAATGTATTATTATTATCATAACTGTAGGTGGGAAAGGAAAGATTCTGACCGGTGAGCACGTAACATAAGAGGTAGGAGAAGAGGAGAGTGAAGCTGTAGAACAAAACCCTAGCTGCAAAAGTCATACTCTCACGACACTCATAACGGGCAACATTTGCGATTTTATTTTGAGGTTTATTGCCTTTTTCACCCTTTAGGGAATATTAGCAATTCCACAGTCTTTTCCTGGGCGTTTACTGGCCATATGCAAAAAAGCACAGTAAACAAAGTTTACCACAACAACAGTTACAACAAGCGATATAACCACGCAGTATGCTGGGTGAAGAGAGACTGAAACGCATGGCAGCATGGCGGGAAACTGCCTACAAGGCGGTCGATAGTTACTAAATCGAACCATTTTTTCGCATGTGTTATTCTATTTTTTTTTTCACTATTAATTTCAAGACGCGTTATTCCAATTTCGACAAAAATTTTCATTAAACTCTATAATTTACAACTTTACATTAGTTTACACCTTGTAAAGTAGGTTAGTTTATAATTTGATTTATCTGCGTATTTCATATATATTTACATATATGTTAACGCCAGTTTATATCTTAAAAAATTAGATTTATTTTACATATTTACGTCACTAACAACTAGTCAGATGATGTCTGGTGTATTATATATATATATATATATATATATATATATATATATATATATATATATATATATATATATATATATATATATATATATATATATATATATATATAATGCTTTCTCCGGCCAGAAGCCACAGGTGGCCACAATCTAAGAAAAATGACCGAATAATAACAAAATATAAACAATCGCTCACAGTCACAAAATCCAGAATCAGGCCACAAATTTCCCTGGTATTCCCAGGCCCAACCTTATGAGCAAAAATTTTACATATAGCATAATATGTTCTTCAAGCGGAAGCAGATAAAGTCAATTTTGGGTCACGTCTCATTAAGATCATCACAAAACTACATAGCACCACCTGGTGATCACTAGGTCCACGTGATTGGAGAGAAGGCTTGGAACCCAGTTATATGATAGGTGTGTAGTCGGGCTTTGTTATCACTATCCCTTGCCTCTGCTTTTCAATAAGTTTATTTTTTTTAAATTAATCATTTGCATAGTAGCTAAAAAAGTGCTTACTACACATACAAAACTCCGTTTTATATTCTTTAAATTACACTATGTTGCTAAAGACCTCGCCAAACATTACAAATTTTCCAAAAATGAGTCAATTTTCTAATTTATGATTCAGTTAAAACACCAGACTTATCACAAATACTCCTAAAAAATTTACAAAACTTTCACAAAATTTTAATAATTATGTTTTTCTTTATATGATTCAATTTCCAACACCAGAATTTAACAAAAAAATAAATAAAAAATTTAAGAACTTCACAAATCTCTTACATTTCCATTTTCTACATATGATTCACCTTTCGTCTCTTGAACATCAAAATATGTTTAAGAACATGCAAGATGTAATTTCAAGATGGCTTTTTTTTTCAAAACTCCATTTTATATTTCAGAGCCTCATAAAACCATGAGTAAATCTCAAGGGGAGTTTATTTTCTATTCTGAGAGTTCGTGTTGTATGTTTTTATTTCCAAAATACGCAAACGAACGCTCTGTTACTCTGAAGTTTATAATATTATATTAATGTTCTGTACACGAGGGGAAACAATATTCAAAAGTAGCTTTATTTTCTATATGAGCATATGAACCCTCCATTATTGTAGAGTCTTTGAAAATGTGTTTACTTTCTGTACACGAAAGCATACAGTATTAAAAAATAATTTATTTTCTATACTTGAACGTAAAGTATTCCAAAATTGATATATTTTCTATATACTGTACTGTATATGAGTATGCAATACCAAACAATTGATATATTTACTATATATGAATATTAAAATTTAAATTCCCACAAAACTCTAATTACCTTCACTTATCTGAAAAAAAAAGTCTACTTTTCATTTAATATTTCATCTTCCACTCTTTACATGCCCTTTATACTAAGAATTTCACAAAACTAATCAGTATTAGTAGCAGTTTACTTTTTTAACAAGCCCTCAATTATACCATCATTTCCCGGGGGGCTTCATTTTATATATGACCTCGTGTTATAGCATTTAATTTCCCCATTACTAATCAGAACTTCACAGAACTGGAATATTTGTAGCCGAGTTTACCTTAATCATTTTAGACTTTTACTTCCCAGAACTGGAATATTTGTAGCAAAGTTTATCTTCATCATTTTAGACTTTTACTTCCCAGAACTTAACAGAACTGGAATATTTGTAGCCGAGTTTACCGTCATTTTAGACTTTTACTTCCCAGAACTGGAATATATGTAGTAGAGTTTATCTTATTTAAAACTTTTACTTCCCAGAACGAATATTTGTAGCAGAGTTTATCTTCATTTTAGACTTACTTCCCAGAACTAGAATATTTGTAGCCGAGTTCATCTTCATCATTTCAGACTACTTCCCAGAAATGGAATATTTGTAGCAGAGTTTACCTTCATCATGTTACTTTTACTTCCCAGAACATTTAAAAATGGTTATCATATTCTACGTAAGACCTCGCTTGTTATGTTTAATTCGCACATTTTAATAAAACCTCATATAACAGTACAATATCTAGATTCGAGTTCAATGTCTTATAATGACACTGTCTGAGACTCATTTTTGTGAGCGTTCAAAAATGGGTTTCATTTTCTATATAAAATTTAGTTTTACAATTTTTTTTAATTCCCACATTATTCGTATGAGTTCCACGCAGCTGTACAGTATTTGCAGTCATGATTACTTACTATACTACTTTTACCTACCAGAATACTGGAAATTATGTCAAAGAGGTGTAGTAAACAACTTCCCACCTTTGCTGATGTCAAAGACGATCTTTTCCATCTCCAAATCGACCATTAGTTGGTCCAGGGGTTCCAAAGCTGTGAAACGTGAAGAAAATATTAGTTTGTGCAAAAAAAAAAAAATCATGTTTTCACATATGTAATGTGCTTATTTGGTTACATACAAGTAAATTTAGTGAGTACTTGAAGGAATGATTTCAAGGTGAAGGTGGGAGTGCCTCAAGTATCGAGTCTGAGCTTTTTCATGTCTGCATTGATGATGGACATACTGAGAGAAAACATCAAACAAGAGTCATGGTGGACTATGATGTTTTTGGATAATTCTGTGATCAGTAGTAAGAGCGAGGAAGAGGTTAAGGCAACCCTGGATCGGTGGAGGTGTGCACTAGAGAATAGAGGCATGAAAGTCAGCAAGCAAGAAAGAGAACGTGTGCGTATGAGAGGGAGGGCGGTGGAATAGTGAACCTGAAAGCCATAAGTGTTGAAGGTGGATATAAAATAGTAGTTGGGGCTTTCTGTTCAAAGTAACGGAGAGATTGGTAGAGAGTGCAACCAGGATGGTGAGTGGAGATGAGTAACAGGAGCGTTATGTGACAGAAGGGATCCTGAAAGACTGAAAGGTAAATTTTATAGGATGTTAGTAAGACCAGCTTTGTTGTATAATTTGCAGACAGTCTCACTGACAAAAAGACAAAAGGCACCGATGGAGGTGGTAGTATTGAGGACACTGTGGTTTTCTTTGGGCGTGACAAGAATGATAAAGACTTTGTATATTAGGGTACAGAGTACGTAGGTTGGTTTTGGAAAATGGTAAGAGGCGATACCGAGACGATTTGGGTGTGCAGTAAGGAATAGTGAGAAGCATCTTTAGTGAAGGATGCTGAAGATGGGATTGCCAGGCAGGAGGGGGAGAAGCAAACCACAGGGGAGGCTTATGAGGGTGGTGAGGGAGGATAAAGCAATAGACTGCAGAAGGGAAAGAAAAAAATATAAGCTTGGCTACCAGATAAAATGCTAAAAGGTTTCTCTTTTTCTGGAAAATGGTTTATATGACAAAGCATAGGGCTACAAAAAAGTTAAAAATAGTAAAGGATATTAGCTTTTACATATCTCCTTATACAGCATTTTATTTCACAGATAAAAAGAAAAAGTCCAAAATATATGAATTTTTCCCCTACCTTCTTTCACAGACGGATGGTCACATAAAGGTTCTGAGAATTCCAGTGTGTCGACGGCTGTACGCTTCCTCTGTGACAGCTCTTGGCCAACCATCTGTATATTCAGCACTGTAAGACATACAAATATATATAAAAATAGTATTATCTATGTAAGTTTGCTAACTACAGATCTTCATAAAATAATTTATAGATAAAAGTCATGATCATCATTATTAGGGGAATGGCTGAGTCAAAGTAAAACGATTTGACTTAATGTAGGAGGTATTTTTGTCCCCATCTAGGGCATCTTTACTAAACTCCATAATGTAATGAGCATAAAGAAAAAATATGAAAAATGATGACAAGATAGCATAAAACTAGAATTAAAAAAATATATAATCGAGAGTTGGTCTGTATTCTGTGGTAAAACATGAAAATGAGACAGGCAATCCAAAGAAAAAAAAGAACATCAATGGAAGAATATAACCACAAAACACGAGATAATGTCAGGCAACAGAAGCTAATAAGGCCTCGCAAATTATATATTCCCAACAGATCCTAACTTTCGAATGTTGAACATTATGGAAAAAAAAATAAAAATAAAAAAAAACTCGCAGCAAAATTACCTGTTGCTCTCTGTTGAAGACAGGGGAGGAGGTGGAGGACCAGGTTTCTTGACTGGTCTGGCATAGCTGTAATCGGGATCACCTCTGGAGGGCCTATGTCCTTGCTGCCTAGCTGGAGGCTCCTGGCCCCTTGGAGATCTCCTGTGAGATCGCTTTAATCCTTTAGCTTCGCCAGAATCCTCCTCTTCTTCCTGGCTCGTTGTGGATTATGTTCTTGATCTGCCTCCCACTGTGTCAGCTACAGTCGAATAATCACCATCTGCTAATGAAAACATAAGTGGATATCATGATTTTTACTATGTTTTGAAGGCTTTAGACCCTAATTATTTTTTCTGAATTTTACTATGTTTTGAAGGCTTTAGACCTAATTACTTGTTCTAAGTTGAGGAGGCTTTAGAGACTTAATTACTTTTTCTGAATTTTACAGTTTTGAAGGCTTTAGACCTAATTACTTTTCTAAGTTGTGGAGGCTTTAGACCTAATTACTTTTTCTAAGTTTAGGAGGCTTTAGAGACCTAATTACTGTTTCCATATTGTGGTGGCTTTAGTGATCTCTTTACTTATTTATGCTGTGGGGGCTTTACGGACCTAATTACTTTTATGTTGTGGGGGGGCTTTGGAAACCTAATTAGTTTTTCTATGTTGTGGAGGGTTTAGAAACCTAATTACCATTTTGAAGTTGTGAAGGCATTAAAGACCTAATTACTTCTGTAAAATTTTTGAGTTTTTTTCAAGCTTTTTGTACAGCATGACTGAGGTACGTATACTCTCTCTCGTTACTTTAAATAAACTTATATTTCTTTTATTAAGCTTCAGAATTTCTTTATCTGTCTTTGACTATATATATTTGTTTATCTGCATGTTATATATATATATATATATATATATATATATATATATATATATATATATATATATATATATATATATATATATATATATATATATATATATATATATATATATATATATATATATATATATATATATATATATATATATATATATATATATATATATATATATAGAGAGAGAGAGAGAGAGAGAGAGAGAGAGAGAAAAAAAATGGCTTTTCCCATATGCATAAGGGGTCGCTGATTTTCACTAGCATCTTGTAGACTAGTGGCTTGGTTTTCTCTCAATAATTTCACTGGCATATGTTCTTTTCATTATACCAACTCTTCTCATCGAGTAAGGCTACCTTTTACCATCAAAGTTAGGTTAGGTAAGGTAAAGAAAGTCTAGATATCAATGGTTCACAGTTTGATAAGGTAATTGTAGCTTACTCCCATAATTGCTATAGACATTAACCTAACCTAACGTAGGTTAAGTTTTCGCCATTTCCGCTTTGTATGTCCACATCTCTGGGTCCTCAGTACGTTGACTTTTTTCTGCCTGTCGTTTTCCTTTGTGTGACATTACCTCATCTCTGCCTTGACTTTAACCTTTTTCTTTTCCTTCATCTTGGTGTTTTCTCGTGCCCGGGCCTTTAATAATGAGGGCAGTTTTTGCCTGTCCCAGTATAATAATAATAATAATAATAATAATAAAAAAAAAAATTGTGGAGCCTTTCGAGACCTCATTATTTTCCAATGTTGTGGAAGCTATTGAGATTTAATTGCTGCTTTAATATTGTGGACGCTTTAGAGACCTAGTTACATTATCTTGGATACATTAGAATTGCTTTCTGCATGTTCAGTAAAAGCAAACAAAATTGTGCTCATCTGTAGATTTTTTCTTCAGCATACGTACACCATTTCAGATTCGCCTCGGTCTCCATGTCCCAAACCGTCCTACCTGGTCTAGCTTTTAATATATCCATTTTATCATCTCCACACATTTGTTGCAATAAACCATCTTTACCCTTCATCCCTCCTCAGCAAATGACTAAATCATCTCGGTCTCACCTTCCTTACCAAGGCCCTAAACCGTCCAACCTGCACTAGCTTTTATTATATCCATCTTACCATGGCCCTAAACTATCCTACCTGCACTAGCTTTTATTATATCCATCATACCATGGCCCTAAATCGTCCTACTTGCACTAGCTATTATTATATCCATCATACCATGGCCCTAAACCGTCCTACCTGCAATAACTTTTGTTATACCCATTCTTTATCCTGCCCAGCCATCTGATTGGATTGGAACACTTTACCCGATATAAAATCTCTTCATACCAATCCATACCTGGTTTAAAGAGAGCTGGTACCCTCAAAGCTCTGGAATTTCCAATAGATGTGCAAAAGGATAACAGGTCTGGCTCTGCAGCGGCATTAGATTCTGTCGTCACTTCACTGCTCGTGGCAACGCCTAGTATGTAAAGAGAAGAAATCTACAGTCATTATTAGAATATATTAAATGTAATAATTCTTGGATTTGGTAGTCACCGTGGCTCAAGCGGTAGCGTCCGCGACTCTGAGGCGTCAGGTCGAGGGTTTGCGCCCCGTCACGGTCTGAGGTTAGCAAGAGCATGCACTCAGGGTAAGGATTACACCTGCCAAGACAAGTCCTTCGCAAGAAGGCAACCGTCCTAGCCCTTAGTAGAAAAGGGAGTCCGTGACGTAAAACCAGAACAACTAATTCTTGGGTTTTGATAAATGAAAGTTACACGTTGCTACAATCAAGAAAAATTAGCTTGAAATTATTTGTTTATATTATCTACACCATATTTAGGAATCATGTACCACTGAACTACTCATAGTAATTCAGTGGTACAGTGCTGAACTTTGTGACTAAACTGACAAGGGTTTGATCCCACAGCGGGAGGTTAGAAAGGGGCTCCGCTCTTTCTCCCCTTATAGTTCCAACCTTTTTGCGTTCACTCCCCATTCGAACTGGGACTAATTATCTCGCATAAAACAGTGAAAACTCTACAATATATCAAAATTAATCATGCATTGTTCTTTACCACATTTGTTTCTTCTTCCAGATTCTGGTGTCTTTGGGGTCTCACTGGCATGAGCATTGAAGGCCCTCACGAGTTCTTCGTGATTACTGCTTACAGAGGTCACTGACGACCCACTCGCTTCCTTGCTAGTAACTAGAATAATCATAACAAAAAATGAGGCCAGTGTTTTGTAAGTAATTAGAATAATTGTAACATCAAAAATGAGTTAATTTTATTTTAACTAAAATAATTATATCAAATATGAATACATTTTTGCAAGTAACAATAATAATTAAAACATCAAATGAGTTTATTTTTTTGCAAGTAAGAAGAATAATTATAACATCAGAAATTAAGGCTTTAGAGAGTAATATCTTATTTAGGAAAAGAAATCTATAAGTGGAGTTCTCTAACAACCAGGTTTCTTGAGTTATTTATATCATATATGCTGCAGTAGTCTTTGGGGGAGAGAAGCGGGACTGAGATGGTTTGGGCCTGTGCTGAGGAGGGATGAGTTTGAGGGGTATGTTGGGTGAAGGCTGCTGAGGATAAAGCTACCAGGCAGGAAGGGGAGAGTTAAGCCAAAAAGGAGGTTTATGGATGTGGTGTGGGAGGACATGAGGGTATGTGTGGTGTAATGAAGAAAAACGCAAGGGACAGGGTGATATGGAGAAGACTGATCCACAATGGTGACCTCTAATTGAAATAGCTAAAAGAAGGAGCGAAAGAGATACCAGCAACAAACATGCCAGTTTTTAAGATGGAGGTAAACTAAAGTACACTCGACAGTCTGCTAATTCGAGTGTGCACCGCATCACTTTTGCGACTGAACTACAATAACATCACCATAGTGTCTGCAGATTTCATAATACATCATGCATAAAGGTACGTTAGGTTTATCAAATATGAATACATGGGTAGCTTTTGTTCGTATCTGAATATTCATAACTCAGTTGTTCACAAGTAGGGGTTTCTGTTATCCACACCACAGCAGTACTTCTGGCATGAATTAATATGCCAACTTGTGTTATGTTAGTCATTCTGGAATGCATTAATTTGACAAATGGTCTTATTTGTGTCCTTCTAGCATGCATTAATTGACCAACTGGTGTTATTTTGGTAATTCTGACATGCATCAGTCAGCCGCCTGGTGTTATTTAGGTCCTTCTGGCATGCAATAATTTGCCAACTTGGGTTATTTAGGTTCTACTGGCATTCATCAATCTGCTATATTAGTATTATTAGGTCCTTTTGGCAAAAATGAATGTGCTAATTGGTGTTATTTAGGTCCTTCTGGTATGCATTAATCTGCCAATTGGTGTTATATTGGTAATTCTGGCATGCATTAATTTGCTAATTGGTGTTACTTTGGCCCTTTTGGCATGCATTAATCTGCTAACAGGTGTTACATTGGTCATTCTAGCATTCATGAATCTGCCAATTGATGTTATTTTGGTCATTCATTAATGAATTAGAATTCAAGCACCCACTGACACCTTTTTCAGCAATTGAAGGACACCTAGCGATGTTCTTACCCTTGGCAGCTTTGTTGCTCTTCTCGTAAATGTGGTCCAGAGCAGCGCGAAAGTTTGGTGGCAGGCCCGGAAAATGGCGCTCCTTCAGTATGGCTGAGCAAGTTTGGTGTCTCATCTTGAAGGCGTGTATAAGATCAGCATGCAAGTCTTGTAGGCAGGTGAGAGTTGAGGGATTACTTATTAAATGGATTTTCAAGGGCAAGGAATCTATGTAGATGATGGATAGTGTAAGTGGCTTAGGGTGATGCTGGATATGGGAACAAAATAAATTGAAAAAATGAAGCTGGATCAGCCTAAGACATCAATGCCAAGCCAAAAATGGTGGTGGAAAGGTGTCTTTACTGTAGCTCAGGACAAGCTGGTGTAAGGACTTGCAAGCTCAGGAATAAAAGCAAAATGAGTGTGTCAGGAGCTGGATCAGCTTAAGACACCAATGTTCAAATAAGAATAAAGTTTTGGAAAGGTGTTTTTACCATAGCTCAGGATAGGCTGATGTGAGGAATTGCATGCTCAAGATCAATGGCATTGTTTTTCAAAGCAAGTAATAAGATTATTTACCATAGCTCAGGACAGGCTGATGTGAGGAATTGCATGCTCAAGACCAATGGCATTGTTTGGCAAATCAAATACTAAGATGTTGAAATAAAACATGCTTTAAAAAAAAAATAATAATAATAATAATAACAATAATAATAATCGGTAATTGTAAGCTTAGGTTTGTGATAGTCTACAAGCTTGTAAACAATGAAATGCTTCTCTGAACTACCCATGCTTCTCAATATGGGGAAAAAATATTCACTTAAAATGGGTAAGGAATTTTTTTCTTGGTAAGTTTATACTGAAATTTCAAGGGGAAGAAGGGATGTGGTGAACTCTGTTTGCAGTAACATGATTCAAGAAAAATGTCACAGCTTATGGGACGAGAATTTGGAGCTATAAAGTGAGGGAATTCTTACATTAGGAGTTTCAAATTTCTTGGTCAAACAGGTGGCAAAGCATTCTATTATATACTGTATAAATATTACCCGAGATGAAGTGTGACAAAAACTGACATTTGCTGACCTACTATTGACCTAAAATACTTCTTATTTATAGAAGTACGAGATGGTATGAAGGGAGTTTCTACAATCTACCGAATGTTGCGTTTACAATCACATTTTTGTAAAGTTGAATGCATTCTTCAACTTCGATACGACTACGAGTCGGAAAAGATTGCAAGCCGTTAAACTGCTGTAAAATACTATCTACACGTATATTTTAAGGAAATATACTCATTTACTGTGTATACTAATTTGGAATACGAAGCTTTCAGGAAATACTTATTTAATAATGATAAGCAATTACATTCCTCATGTTAAGGGTCGGTAAATAATTTGCTTGGTCATTCCTCATGTTAAGGGTCGGTAAATAATTTGCGTGGTCAGTCTGATGTAAAATACTATCTACTTATGAATAAATTCAATACTTATTTACTGATTACATCAATTTCGAGCATGAGTCTTCAGGAAAGATTCACTTAAATTAAACACAGACGCGTCAAAAACTAAAAATAATGTCGTGTAATGGTCAATGGGTTAGCAGCGATGAAGGTGGCACTGTTAGGGGTGTCGTTCTCTCTCACCTCCTTCAGGTAGTTGTTGACCTTTTCTCTTGACCCGGCTGTATCCCGATTCCACCACACTGGCTACAGGCTGTGAAAGGGAGGTCATCAATCTCGCGTTAGGTTCAGCACGCTAGAAAAAAAAGCGAGTAGCCAGAGCCTTCCTCAGCACAAGGTGAGGGGGCCTTAAGCAAACCTCCCCACAGACATGTATATGCTGCCTCCATTTCCTGCGTGTCGTAAAAGTTGACTAAAGAGTCAAGTTATTTGCTTTGACTCAGCCAACCCCCTCAAAAGTGGGATTTATTAGTTCTGTATATAAACAAAATTTTCTTTTATATAAAAACGTATTGACATGTTTTTGTTTTTTAAAGCAATATATACAATATTACAACGTCTACTGAAACACAACTAGTAACAGAAATAATAGTAAACAAAACTTAGCTATATTAGAACATAAGCATAGTACAGTATATGATCACTATATGATAAGGTCAGTAACTTGGAAAAAAATGCTCTAATTCCATGTAATGCAGTCAGTTAATACTGTACGGACTGTGTTTTTGTAGAGTATTTAAGGAAACAAAGAATGCAGCAGGGCAGTGGTTAGAGTGCTAAACTCTAGAAGCAACAAATACACATTCAAGCCCTCTGCATGGCATTTTACGGGTCCTCCAGCTATGATTCCCAAGCTCCAACCTGTGCTTATCCATCCCCATTGGAATCTGGATTAAGTGACATATAAAACAGCAAACAATAAGAATCTGTGCCTTCACTCGGCCACCTCCTTACAAAACTGACTACAGCAATTCTATATGTATGTAGTCACATTATTATAATTAACAACACTTTAACATCTCACTGACCAATGGCAAAGGCGGTGGAGGAGGAGTTTTGTTCTCGCCGGGCATCCTGAAATTGGCATAGGGAGAGATTTCGGCATAAGACCCCAAAGGGAGAGTAGACGGAGTGTAAGCTTCTAAAATCTCCAAGCTCTGACCTAGTAGAAGCGTATTCATAGTGAGTCCAGAGTCAGGTCGTTGTAGACGTGGTTTACTTCTGAGATAAGAAAGGAAACAAGTAGTTCTAAAAAATGAATCTGGAAATTCCAGGATCAGAAAGAATGAAATAATGAGAATTATGATTGGGGCTGGAAGTGCAACCACTGCTTTGACGCTTTTATTACTTCCTTTCTCTGTCCCTCAATACAGTATTTTAATTCCTTCATTTCAAACAGCATAATAGATCAGAAAACTGTAGAAGACCATACAAACTTGCCTTTATGGGTGGGTGTCTGTGTACGAGTTCTGTGGCAGGTGTATGCCACAGCAACACAGACAGCTATTGGCACCAAAATACAAGCAATGACAATGGCAACCAACACGTGGGAATCCAGATACCAGGGAGCTTCACCTAATGGTCCATGAACTATTAACTCTGGTGACAAAGTGGCTGCAAGATAAAGAAATGGAAGGTATATGAAACTGGAGGCATAAAAATAATTTCTACCTATGTGTGGGGACGTTGTTGTTAAGTTAGGGTTTTACTAAGGGGACTCAAGTTACTGAACTCGTTTAAATAAAAATCATAATTCAACTTCCTTTTAATTTTGGAACTGCAATGACATAAAAAAAATTGAATTAGTTTTTGGAAAGCTGGAACAAATTTATAATTTAAATTTATGGAATACTGCCTCAAATCCCTGAGGCGGTGAGCACGATTTCGATTCCCGGCATAACAGACAGATGCCAAGACTTTGGCCTCACCTCGATCACACAGACAGAGTTGAATAAAGGACATTGCAATTGCAGATACTGAAACGACACACCATTAATAATGGGAAAACCGGATCCATTGAGCACACAAATGAGTTTCCAAAATTATTCTACAGGATGAAAATATATTGGTTAGTCACAGCTAACCAAAAATATTTATGCTAACGTAAGAGCATTCAAAATCATTAATGATTTGCCGGCATTAGCGTAAAACAATTATTCACAATAAATGAAGCATAAACGAGACATACAGTATGTATAAATTAAATTGTGGGTAACAGTAAACATTTGCAATGACAATAGGGCAAAATTACTTCTTAATTATTTGTAATTTATATAGTAAAATCACTTTATTTACAATAAAGGATGAATCCTCGAGATAAATATATATTCATTCAAATTTGGTTAGCAAGAAAGTTTGCAGTGCCATGAGGGAAAAACCACCTTTTAGAGTACTTGCAACTTATAACTCAAAACACTTTATTCCCAATAGTGTGGAGACCCCATCCAATGAACGCCAGTACCCACGAACAAAATTTTGAACAAATTTTGACCCTAATCCACGAGCACACGTTGGCCAAGCCACCAAGTGTCCTACTCGCATGCTCTCAGTTCTGAATTGGTGCCCGCGCTCTGTGGTTTGTTCATGATCTGCTCATAGTTCTTGCTTTATTTTCCATTGTTTTACCATTCATATAGCCCTTATTATAGCTCCTAAGAAAGTTAAAAGTGTTTGTGATATTGGGAGACTCCTAAAAATTAGTTTACCTCCTCCTCCACCACCATCCATGTATGCCAGCAACAGTCATGCACAAAGGTAAATACAGTAGTTTCTTACATTATTGTTTTTTACCTACAGTATGTATTCTTTCCTACTGTACAGTATTTGTTATTAGTGGGAGAATGTAACAACTTTTTCTAAGTGCTGGACTTTGCTATTTTATACTGGGATCAACTAGTGCCTACTGTATACCTGAATATGTACATGTTTTACTTTAATAGAGTAGAATTCCTTTCTATTATTAATGTAATTTTCCTTTTACAGATGAAATATATTTAACCTGTATTATATTTCATGATTTTTAGAAACTAAAAATTTTTTAAATGAATATTTATTGTGACCAGGAATGGATTAATCGAATTTACATGCTTTTCAATGGGAAAAATAAATCCAACCCAAGAACAATCCAAGCCAAGAAGAGTTTTTGGGAACGAATTAAATTCATGGGTTGGGGTCTCCACTGTATATTGAGAATCACCAAGATAAATATGGTATGTATTCATCATATTGTGGGGTAAAGGTCTTGTATAACTACGGCACTTAATACTACTCTCCTCAATAAGGTAAAGTTACTTCGCACTGGCATATTTGTATAGAGTATCGGAGGGTTGGACTTTTCCACCAGCTAGGAGGTTAGGTTAGGCACTGAAGTTATACTGGACCATTACCAGGCATTTAATGAAATCTATACTGACCCCATGAGCCCGTGCTATACCTAACCTAACCGGTAAAGGTTCAGTATAATTCCAGCGCCTAAATTCTACCCTCCTAAATAAGGAAAAGTTACTTCGCATTGGCATATTTGTACTACCCTAAACCTAACCTAAGGTTAGTACAAATATGACAATGCGAAGTAACTTAACCTTATTGAGGAAGGTAAAATTAAGGTGCTGGAGTTATACTGGACTTTTACCACCTAACCTCTTAACCGGGGGAAAAGTTCAACTACCCGATACTTTATACAAATATGACAATGCGAAGTAACTTTACCTTATTGAGGAGGGTAGAACTAAGTTGCTGGAGTTATACTGGACCTATACCACCAAATATAACCTAACCTCCTAGCATGGGGAAAAGTCCAACTACCCGATACTCTAAACAAATATGCCAATGGGAAGTAACTTTACCTTACTGACGAGGGTAGACTTAAGGTGCCAGAGTTATACTGGACCTTTACCACCTAACCTAAACTCCTAGCAAAGGGAAAAGTCCAACTACCAGATACTCTAAACAAATATGCCAATGCAAAGTAACTTTACCTAACCTTATAGCATGGGGAAAAGTCCAACTACTCGATTCTCTATACAAATATGCCAATGGGAAGTGAGTTTACCTTACTGAGGAGGGTAGAGTTGAGATGCAAGAGTTATACTGGTCCTTTACCACCTAACCTAAACTCCTAGAAGAGGGAAAAGTCCAACTACCGGATACTGTAAACAAATATGCCAATGCAAAGTAACTTTACCTTATTGAGGAGAGATGAATTAAGGTACCACCACCTAACCTAACCTAAACTCCTAGCAGGGGGAAAAGTCCAACTACCCGATACTCTATACAGATATGTCAATGCAAAGTAACTTTCCCTTATTGAGGAGGGTAGAACTAAGGTGCTGGAGTTATATTGGACCTTTACCACCTAACATAACCTTCTAGCATGGGGAAAAGTATAACTACCTGATACTCTATACAAATATGCCAATGGGAAGTAACTTTACCTTACTGAGGAGGGTAGAGTTAAGGTGCCAGAGTTATACTGGATCTTTACCACCTAACCTAACCTAAACTCCTAGCATGGGGAAAAGTCCAACTACCCGATACTCTATACAAATATCCCAATGCGAAGTAACTTTACCTTGTTGAGGACGGTAGAACTAAGGTGCTGGATTTATAATGGACCTTTACCACAAAACCAAACCTCCTAGCAGGGGGAAAAGTCCAATTACCTGACTATCTATACAAATATGCCAATGGGAAGTAAATTTACCTTATTGAGGAAGGTAGAATTATGGTGCCAGAGTTTAACTGGACCTTTACCGCCAAACTAACCTGTCCTCCTAGCAGGGGGAAAAGTCCAACTACCTGATACTCTATACAAATATGCCAATGTGAAGTAACTTTACCTTATTGAGTAGGGTAGACCTAAGGTGCTGGAGTTATACTGGACCTTTACCACCTAACCTAACCTCCTAGCAGGGGGAAATGTTTAACTACCCGATACTCCTTACAAATATGCCAATGCCTAGTAACTTTACTTTATTGAGGAGGGTAGAATTAAGGTGCCAGAGTTATACTGGACCTTTACCACCTAACCTCCTGGCAGGGGGAAAAGTCTAACTACCCGATACTCTATACAAATATGCCAATGCCAAGTAACTTTACCTTATTGAGGAGGGTAGAATTAAGGTGCCAGAGTTAGATACTGCACCTTTACCACCTAACCTAAGCTCCAAGCACTAGGAAAAATCCAACTACAAGATACTCTATACAAATATGCCAATGGGAAGTAACTTTACCTTATTAAGGAGGGTTGAATCAAGGTGCCAGAGTTATACTGGACCTTTACCACCTAACTCCTAGCAGGAGGAAAAGTCCAACTACCCGATACTCTATACAAATATGTCAATGCAAAGTAACTTTACCTTATTGAGGAAGGTAGAACTAAGTGCTATACAGATATGTCAATGCAAAGTAACTTTACCTTATTGAGGAGGGTAGAACTAAGGTGCTGGAGTTATACTGGACCTTTGCCACCTAACCTAACCTTCTAGCAGGGGGAAAAGTCCAACTACCTGATACTGTATACAAATATGCCAATGCCAAGTAACTTTACCTTATTGAGAAGGGTAGAGTTAAGGTGCCAGAGTTATACTGGACCTTTACCACCTAACCTAAACTCCTAGCAGGGGAAAAGTCCAACTACCCGATACTCTAAACAAATATGCCAATGGGAAGTGACTTTACCTGGTAAAATTGCATTATAGGGCCACCTCTATTTTCCAATTGAAATAAATTTTTTTTTTGGTAGTTTTTTGTTTTGAACTTAATCTAACCTAAATTAACCTAACCCCATTATTTCAATAACTCAGTGCGTGATCTGAAACTGAGTAACGGGCGGCTACAGCAACTCTTCACTTACCAGAAAGCCAGTGATTTTTAACTAAGTTAATTTTTCCCAGTGATTTTTAACTAACGGTTAATTTTTCAGAGTGAAGGACTAATTTCCGGAGCAAATGAAGGTCAGATTCGCTTAAAACACATAAAAAACTAGCAGAAAACCTATATTTCAACTGGAAAACAGAGGTGGTCCTATAATGCAATAATAAATACCCTTTACCTTATTGAGGAGGGTTGAATTTAGGTGCCAGAGTTATACTGGATTTTTACCAATCATAGTTAACAAGAAACATATGCAATGCCAATAGGGCAAAATTACTTATTATTTGCAATTTATAACAAGTTTAAATTATTTGCAATTTATAGAAAAAAAAATATTTACGAGTATTGACGTAAAAACTTTATTTACGATGATAGAAAAGGGGTGAAATTACATTAGAGTTCATTAAGGGATATTATCACGTAATTAGCAAAATCATCTAGTAGCCGCCGTGGCTCAAGCGGTAGCGTCCGCGACTGAGGCGTCAGGTCGAGGGTTCACGCCCCGTCACGGTCTGAGGTTAGCAAGGGCATGCACTCTGGGTAACGATTACGACTCTGAGGCGTCAGGTCGAGGGTTCGCGCCCCGTCACGGTCTGAGGTTAGTAAGGGCATGCACTCAGGGTAACGATTACATCTGCCAAAACATATCCTTCGCAAGAAGGCAACCGTTCTAGCTCTTGGTTGTAAAAGGAGTCCGTGACGTAAAACAGGAACAACAATTCCGGGGTTAGGTAAACTACGAAAGTTCGTTGCACATGGGAATGGAACCGGAAAAAAATTTCTTAAGATTTGATCAGTAATGAATTTAACCAGTTTCTCGAATTCCAAAACTACTAAACAAACGAGTTTTACCATACACTATCTCACCATATTAGTGCCAGATGAATTCCCGTTAAGACGCCCCGTAAAAAGTTGGAAGAAAGAGGGACTGCTTAGGTGCCATCTTCTCGATCGGAAGTTTAGCCGGCTAAAAGAACGCTGATTGGTTGAGAGCGGCGATGCCACATGGGTTGGTCCGAAATTCCCTAAACAGGTAAAATTTTCCCCAAAACCTTCATAATTTCCCCATTTCCATAAATTTATTTTAATCAAATAATGGAACAATAATAAATCAATTATAGATATAGAGACCTTCTATACAAATCCCTAAATAGAGGCCTTCTGTACAGACCCCTAAAAAAAAAAATACATCGTAAATATGACCAAAGAGCTGGATCTATGGCCTGAAAACGAAATCTAATTTAATCATGCTATGATAATTATGGAAATATTCCGTTTAATAGATATTTATTTAGTTGAATGTAATCAAAATACCTGTATAGAGAATTTCAAATCCATGGGAAATTTTGATCAATATTACCCATTTCCCCATCAGTCACCCAAATTCCCAAAACTCTAGGTAAAATTCCCCATGCTTGGCAACACTGATTGGGTGATCAAGCGTCCCTTTCGGCGACGTCATCATTTACACCCCCTTGAGGGATGCATATTCAAAAGCAGTAATTTATCATATAATACTCGAGGGATAATGTAGTGGTGGTCCCTGGCAGGCAATTATGGCAGAGACTCTCTGCCATAATTGCCTGCCATAATTGAGGTGCAACAAGCAAAAGCAAATAAAAAAATCGAGAACTATTATAAGCAAAAATAGGTTACTGGCGAAAAATCTCCAGAACGTTCTTTGCGTTGAAGGAGACGGAATTTTAACTATTCAATAAATAAGAAAGCTTCTGAAATATATCTAGACAGGCTAATGACATATCAGAGTAGTAAAATTTATTTAAAAAAATTATTACCAAGAGCAATTATTATAAAAGACACGAAATTTATCCACAAAGGAATTTTATAATAAGAAAATTTCGTAAACAACGTATCAATAGCTTCGTTCATGAGAAAAAAAAATCGGCAATGAACAGAAAGCAGAAATAGATTGGAAATTTTATATTGAAACCATGCTTTCTGCATGTACAAGAATATAAAACTATATATATTTAAAATTATCTATAAGCTGAAATATAAATTACAAATAATCATAATCTGCAAAATGCAAAAAGTGAGAATTATTTAAATAAAGAAAAAACCGTTAAAAAAAAAGTTACTAAATGAAATCTGTCTGGTGTCTTTGAGCAAAATACTCTGTCACATGGATTTCTCAATACTCTCCATTCCTTATCTATTTCATTTTACTGACTTAATTATACTAGGAAATAGACTGACCAAAGGTGCAATGGATGGAATAATTTTCTATATAACAGAACCAGGATTTATTCCATGCATCTTCTTGCATGATAATGGTTCAGATTTCTGAATAGTAATCCCGTTTTTTTTCTTTTCTTTTTTCTGGCCATCTTCGCAACTTAAGAAATCAAACACAGGTTGGTATATAATTCCTAATATTAAAGTTTGTTTATATATATATATATATATATATATATATATATATATATATATATATATATATATATATATATATATATATATATATATATATATATATATATATATATATATATATATATATATATATATATATATATATATATATATATATATATAATACGGTTTCGGTTTTACGTCACGAACTCCCTTTTCTACTATGGGCTAGGACGGTTGCCTTCTTGCGAAGGACTTGTTTTGGCAGATGTAATCGTTACCCTGAGTGTATGCCCTTACTAACCACAGTCCGTGACGGGGCACAAATCCTCGACCTGCCGCCTCAGAGTCGCGGACGCTACCATTTTGCCACGGAGACTACTTATATATATATATATATATATATATATATATATATATATATATATATATATATATAAACTGTTAGGTAGTCTCCGTTGCTAAATGGTAGCGTCCGCGACTCTGTGTCGGCAGGTCGAGGGTTCCCGCCCCGTCACGGACTGAGGTTAGTAAGGGCATACACTCAGGGTGACGCTTACACATCCCAAAACAAGTCCTCCGCAAGAAGGCATCCGTCCTAGCCCTTACTAGAAAAAGGGAGTTCGAGACGTAAAACCGAATCAATCAAACTGTTAGCATACAGCACTAAATGGTAATGAAGCCCATCAGTGAAAGAACACAGAAAAAAGAAAAATTAACGCGGATCAACTGAAGAATCTCCCCCCAGACCCACCCAGGGGGATAATCTTCAGTTGATCTGAGTTAGGGGGAGAATCTTAAGTACTGTCTGTCTGTTTAGGTTTGGTTAGATTAGGTTGGGTTAGGTCTTTATTTCGTAAGTGAAATTCATCCATCCATCCATGTATTCCAAGGTAGATAAACAGATAGACCTAACCTAACACATCCCTTCAGCCCTCCCCATCCGACATGTCACAACACTCCCCATCTCTAGTTTCTCTCTGAAATTGTCACGCCGGGCACTCTGGGGGGGATTCTTCTGATGATTTCAGTTTGGGGGGGAAAGATTCTTCAGTTGGGAGCTCTAGGGGCATATTCTTCAGTTGATCCAATTACAGTAATAAACCCTAATTATAGTATACTCTAGATAAAAATACGATATTTCATGTTAAGCTCATTATATCCATATACTGCTATACACACAGAATATGGGCTTTGCATCCCATTCAGTCTGAAAGTTAACCTGCTTTCATTGTAGTTACACTAGCATGATCGCATCCTTAACAGAAGAGGGAATATCATAGGCAGAAGGACCAACATGACCTGTGCCAGAGGTATTAGGTTGAGGATCATCTACATCTATAATACTAGGGTCAAGTAGTGTCCTCATGGTCATTTTCTCTATCAAGACTCCTAAATTTTGCACCCTTGCCCTTGACATCTCTATCTAAATTGATAAAAAAAAAAAATGTGCATGTGTGTATTTGCGTGTTTCAAATTATGTTTGATAATTTAGAAATTTGTAGTAAAATCAGCAGATCTAAAACTTAAATCGGACCAGCGTACAAAAGTGTCTGAATTTTCTGAAACAGAAAGTTTGTACATTTATACAAAGTTTTGCTTCGATTTCCTAGTCCCATAGAATGTGAGGCTCCTGTATGTCTCTTCCTAAGCAAGTCTTCAAATTCGTGTGATATTGTAATTTCATAAAAAATAAATAAATCTGAAGACATTTAAAATAGTTTTCTGAAGGAAAAAAAAGTTTTTGTAGTTTCGCACACAACTGCAAGCGTTGGCGTGATGGTGACAAGAATTCATATTCGAATTAAATAAGTCGCTAAATTAACCCTTAAATTACTGTACCACAAAGCCTAAAATTCTTTCTCATATCTCATATTGACGAGACTAAGCTAGTCTTAGCAGACAAGTCTGGCTACTTCCTGCCTTATGGTGTAGAAACAAAATGGCTAAATTCCAAAATAGTTTCCACAAGTATGGAATGTAATGAAAAAAAAAACAATAAATACCTTTCAATACGTACGATATAGGTAGAAAACAGATGAAAAACTCCCCAAATTATCCATTTTGTATCAACAAAAACAATTTTATAATAAGAAAATTGCATAAACAACGTATCTAACAGATTCGCTAAGATTATGGCCTCGTACATGAGAAAAAAGAAAAAGCAGAAAACAGAGAAATAGGATATTTTTTATATTGGACATGTGTGTAGATTTACAAACATTGTCTATGTACTTATTCAATTATATTAAATTTACGCATATGAATACGTATTCATTTATATCATGTATAGGTATTCTTATGCATAGTGTATGTATAGCTCCGAGGTCGAGAGCGAAAACATTGATCGAAGTCACCGTGGCTCAAGCGGTAGCGTCCGCGATTCTGAGGCGTCAGATTGAGGGTTCGCGCCCGTCACGGACTGAGGTTAGTAAGGGCATACACTCAGGGTAACGATTACATCTACCAAAACAATTTCTTCGCAAAAAGGCAACCGTCCTAGCCCTTGGATGAAAAGGGAGTCCGTGACGTAAAACCAAAACAATCGAAACTAAACAATGATAATGTTGATTACTTTGTGTAAACAGAGTTCTTCGCAACTATAATTGTCCACGTGGTCAGTACATGATTGTTCTTGTGCTGAATGAACAATCTAATTTTCTTTTGTCTAAGTTTGACATTAGAGTTTAGTTCATCTATTTTCTCAGTATATTTGATATAGGCAATAGTTCTTTATTGAGGTTGTTAATATTATTGTAATTTTCATTGTCCTTATTGCTTGCTTTCAAAAACAAATATTTATTTATTTGTTTTTTTTTTTCATAGTTGTGGAGCGGCCTTGTTAGCTTGCTAACAAGCTCCATTTTTTTTTTTTTTATGATTGTGACACCAGGACGGGCCAAAAAAAATTATAAAATAAAACAGCCCTCATCGGGCCTGGGCACGAAGAATACATAAAGAGAAACAGAGATGGAGAGTGTAATGACTTGTCAGATGTGAAGGGATAATAAAAGAGTGTGATGAATATCCAAGAATATTCAGTGTAGCTGTAGGCATAGAAAAAGAACCGTAACTGAAGGAAGACTTAACATCGAACTGTCCTGGACAGACCTATTTAAGTTACAATAAACCTTCAGCTGTAGTATCGCAACGGGCGGCTGGTGCCATGAGCCATTTGATATAAATGCCAATTATGTCTATAAATTTTTGAATTTGAATCATGTTTTCTACACGTACAAGAATATTGAACAAAATATATTTAAAATTAGCGATATACTGAAATATAAATTGCAAATAATCATAATCTGCAAAATGCAAGAAGTGAGATTCTTCTTTTAGTAAGAAAAGAAAAGACATTTACGAGTTAACAGTTACGAGTTAACCAAATAACTAAGAAGACATCAACTTCAGCCTCTGGTGACTGAGCAAAGCACTCTGTCACGCTGTTCTGTTCCGGTTTTACATCACCGACTCCCTTTTCAACCAAGGGCTAGGACGGGTGCCTTCTTGCGAAGAACTTGTTTTGGCAGATGTAATCGTTACCCTGAGTGCATGCCCTTGCTAACCTCATTCCGTGACGGGGCGCGAACCCTCGACCTGACGCCTCAGAGTCGCGGACGCTACCGCTTGAGCCACGGTGACTACTCTGTCACACTATGTACATATACTATAATACCTCATATGAGGAGGGATTGATCACTAAGAGGGGGGGGGGGTTTGCACACCTCATGTTCCGCCCCATTAATAGGTCTTTAAAAACAATCATGGGAACTCGGAGAAGTTACTATTATTTTATCCCTATCCAAAGAGAAATAAAAAAAATTATGATAGGAGAGAGAGAGAGCACTGTGTAAGGCAAAGGGTTTAAAACTCCTCACTTGAGAGAGAGAGAGAGAGAGAGAGAGAGAGAGAGAGAGAGAGAGAGAGAGAGGAGAGAGAGAGAGAGAGAGAGAGAGAGAGAGAGAGAGAGAGAGCACTGTGTAAGGCAAAGGGTTTAAAACTCCTAACTTGAGAGAGAGAGAGAGAGAGAGAGAGAGAGGAGGAGAGAGAGAGAGAGAGAGAGAGAGAGAGAGAGAGAGAGAGAGAGAGAGAGAGAGAGAGAGAGAGCACTGTGTAAGGCAAAGGGTTTAAAACTCCTCACTTGAGAGAGAGAGAGAGGAGAGAGAGAGAGAGAGAGAGAGAGAGAGAGAGAGAGAGAGAGAGAGAGAGAGAGAGAGAGCACTGTGTAAGGCAAAGGGTTTAAAACTCCTCACTTATGAGAGAGAGAGAGAGAGAGAGAGAGAGAGAGAGAGAGAGAGAGAGAGAGAGCACTGTGTAAGGCAAAGGGTTTAAAACTCCTCACTTGAGAGAGAGAGAGAGAGAGAGAGAGAGAGAGAGAGAGAGAGAGAGAGAGAGAGAGAGAGAGAGAGAGAGAGAGAGAGAGAGAGAGAGAGAGAGAGTCTCTGTAATTGCTACTATATCTGCCTTACTGTTGTGAATCCTATCTTTTAATTCTACTGCCTTACCAGCTAATCCATCAGCATTTGTGTATAACAATCTTAATGAGGCCCCATCCCCTGATCTTCTGTCATTATCTTCTTTATCTCCCCTTTGTCTGGAAGAACTCTGTAATGAAAATTTTTCTTCTCTTCTTCATTTCTTTCATCATTTAACCTTCTTGCCTCTTGCAACAAGTTTTTGATCTTTCCCATCTCTTCCTGTGTTCTGTATTGTCTAATGAACACTTCTTTGAATTCTTGAAGGTCTTTTAGACTTTTTTTTCTCAACAATATTTCCCTACATGTTTCCCCTCTCTCAAAGGTTACTTTTGTTGGTCTCGGCTTTCCTTCCCTCGAATATTTACCTAGTTGGTGTATGTTTACAATATCCTCAGGACCACATACTACTCCAAGCTTTCTTATCAGGTCTACAACCCTAGCTTTATTTTCTTCAAGTCTCCCCTGCCATGTTGGCTCCTGGGACTCGCTTATGCCTGAGATTACCACTGTCTTCTCCTTATCAAGTGCCTGTCTGATGAGTGGGTTTGCCCTTTCCATCACAACGTCTTTCATTTTTTCGATTACTGTCTCTTTATAGTCAACTGTTTGTATGTTTTCCAGTGCCACCACCTTTACAGCCTCTTTTACTGCCACATTCCCCTTTAGTGCATCAGCAAAGGAAGTTTTCATGGCATCATTTTCCATATTCAGCTCCTGGAACTCTTTTCTGAACTGTTCAATGTTTTCCTTAATCTGGACATTCCAAGCAGCAATCTCGTCTCTCTCAGAAGAGAGCAGTGAACTAACATCTAATTCCTTTAGGTTGTCATTCAGCTGTTTGTTTTTATCTTCTTGTTTAGAAAGTCTAGATTCTAGTTGACTCTTTTCCCCTTCCAGCTTTTTTATTCTTTTTTCTAGTTCCTTTCTCTCCTGCCCTTGTGCTTTATTTGCTTCCTCCAAAGATCTTATTTGCTCTCTGAGTGTTTCATTCTCTTTCATTTCTCCATCCATATTCTGAATTTTATCATCAAGGCTTATAACCATTTCCTCTATATTCTTGATTTTCTGTTTGAGTCTCCTGATGGCTACCCCTCCTACCGACCCATGGATGGGAGAGGTTTGGGACAGAGATGGCGTCATTTTTATGTTCTCCCTCTCACAGAATATAGAAAGAAGACGAGAAAGAGGAAAAAAAAAGAGAAAAACTTTTAATTAAGCTTCACACCGAATTTTTATATCTCCATATAAGTGCTATTTAGTGACTCAGTTTATCTCTTTTCTGGTAACACACATCTTAACTTAAAAACTTGACCATGGTAATTTAAGGATAAAAAGAAAAAGAAAAAGAAAATGCAACAAAACAAAAGTCAAACCTGAAGGAAAAATTCGAACCTGTGTCTGAGGTGGCACCCACCTGTTTCTGCTATATATTCTTCCTAACTGATAAACTCACTTGCTAACCAAGGTATGTTATCACAAGATTAGACTTTACATTTAACTCAATATATATACAAAATAAAAACAAAATAGTAAAAGAGAAAGCTAAAAGAAAAGCAAAAAAAAAAAATGAAGAAAATAAGACATCTGTACTACTTGGCAACTTAACTCAGTACTGTTGACAGGTGGATATTTTTTTTTTTTTTTTTACTTATTCAATTTTTTCTTGTATCAAACTAACTAACAAGTTAATATAAATGGGAAGGATACTGATTTTAACAATATATGGAACCACAGGATCAGGTAAACGGCTTAAGAGCTTTCTCCAGTTTACACAAAAAATTAGGTAATGTGATGTGATGGCTTCACCTCTGGCAACTCTTCTAAATTTCCTTCAAGGCAGGACTGGACGGCAGCTTCTCTCTCCCCTCACGAAAATGTTCTCAATTTTTTTTCCTTTAATATTTTGGACAGTCTCGTCATACAACAAATATAAGTTTTGTACTCACAATACTCTGCAGGATTTCAGATTTAGGGAAATTATGGTAAAGTTTTCCACTAAGCACTTAGTCACTCGAAACACTTAAAAATTTAAGAGGAGCAGAGTGTGTGTGTGTGTGTGTGTGTGTGTGTGTGTGTGGTGTGTGTGTGTGTGTGTGTGTGGCGCATTGACATCTTCTATTCATCTCTCCCCCCCCCGACTCATTTTCTTTCTTTTACCAGAGTACATGATTTGCCTATTATTTTTGAGCTGAAAAAATATAAATGCTCTCTCTCACTAAATTCATTTTTACAGTGAAACGCAACACCATTTATAATAATAATAATAATAATAATAATAATAATAATAATAATAATAATAATAATAAAAATAATAATAATAATAATAATAATAATAATAATAATAACAATAATAATAATAATGCAGATCATGGTTATTATTATTATTATTGTTTTATTATTATTATAATTATTATTATTATTATTATAGTTATTATTATTATTAGTTGTAGTATTAGTATTAGCATTAGTATTATTATTATTATTATTCCAGTGATAATACTTTACCTTATAACAACTGCCCGTTAAGGTTAACATCAAACGGGGGAGACATAATTAGTGTGCAATGCGGACTCTCCCGCCAGCATTCTCCTTATATCTCAAAGACAAAGTAATGTTTTCCAACCATTTGTTTCATCATATTCACTGAGAAACAACAATCAAGAGGGTGGAATGAGCAAATGCACATTCGCTAAAAGCTGTTTTATGATTCAGTGTTTTTTTTTTTTTTAACCAAACTCATGGGCCCACATGGAGTATATAACATATATAGAGTGTTCTTTGAATGCATTATGACATTGATCGGACTAAGAAACTTCTAGTTAATGAGATTAATAGATTAATGCAAGAGATAGTAACGAAAAAAGCATATATATATATATATATATATATATATATATATATATATATATATATATATATATATATATATATATATATATATATATGTGTTGTGTGTGTGTGTGTGTGTGTGTGTGTGTGTGTGTGTGTGTGTGTGTGTGTGTGTGTGTGTGTGTGTGTGTGTGGTGTGTGATTACCTAATTGTGATTACCTAATTGTGTTTACGGGAAAGAGCCCAAAGCTCGTATCTTCCCGTCTGCTGATCGGTTCCATTTTAGACTTAGTGATACTTATCATACCTGTCCTTAAAACTATGGATTGAGATAGCATTAACTACCTCCTCGCTTAGCCAATTCCAATTATCAACTACTCTTGCACTGAAAAAGTATTTCCTTACATCCTGCAAAGAAGTTTTCTTACCAAGCTTCAAACTATGACCTCTAGTTCTAGAGCCAGCCATATCAAAATATCGATCCCTATCCACTCTATCATAACCATGAAGGAATTTAAAGACTGTCACCATATCCCCCCTCACTCTTCTAGCTTCGAGTGATGGTAAGTCTAATTCCCTCAGCCTCTCATCATAACTGAGATTGCGTATTTCTGGCACCAGTTTCGTGGCATGTCTTTGAACTTTTTCAAGCTTAGCTATGTGCTTTTTCAAGTGCGGATTCCAAAAGGGGGCTGCATATTCGAGTTTTGGCCTCACATAGGTTACATAAATATTTCTGAACATTTCCTTGTCCATGTGCCTGAAGGCTACCCTTACATTTGATAAGAATGCATATGCTGCCCTTACTATGCCATTTATATGTATTTCTGGAGACAAATCTGCCAGTATGTTTACTCCTAGATCTCTCTCATTTTCTGTCTCTTGAAGTTGTACTCCAGCCACCGAGTAGTCAAGCTTGGGCCTTCTTGCACTTGTACCCATTCTCATTACCTTACATTTTGAAGTATTGAATTTCATTAGCCACTTTTCTGACCACTCATGCAGATTATTTAGATCCTCCTGAAGTTCTCTACCATTGTTCTCGTTTCCCACTTTCTTCACAATCTTTGCATCATCTGCAAACATATTCATGAATGAATTTACAGACTCTGGTAGGTCATTTACATATACTAGGAACAAAAGTGGCCCTAAAACTGAATCCTGTGGAACTCCACTACTAACTCTTCTCCATTCAGACACTGAGTGTCTTACTCTAACCCTCTGTTCCCTTCCTTCTAAGTAAGTTTTTATCCATTCCAAAACATTTCCACCTATTCTAGCCATTGATTGCAGCTCAAATGGAACCGATCAGGAGACGGGAAGATACGAGCTTTGGGCTCTTTCCCGTAAACACAATTAGGTAATCACAATTAGGTAATCAGAGAGAGAGAGAGAGAGAGAGAGAGAGAGAGAGAGAGAGAGAGAGAGAGAGAGTGTGTGTGTGTGTGTGTGTGTGTGTGTGTGTGTGTGTGTGTGTGTGTGTGTGTGTCAGGCATATGGAGTGTTTGTGGAATTAAGTCGTAATGACGGTACAGGTAGCTGTTGCTTGCTGCTTCTTCTTCGTCTACATCTTTTCCCACTTTATGTGGGGTCGATGTTTCTGGCCAGTTTTCTCCATTTGTTTCTGTCCCATACCTCATCACCCAACAAACCTTTAGACCTCAGGTCCTCAATGATGCAATCCTTCCACCTACACTTTGGTCTCCCTCTCCTTTTCCTACCCTTTATATCCATTTCCATCACCCTCCTCCCAACATACTGTTCATCCCTCCTAACGACATGACCATACCATCTTAGTCTACTTTCTTGTATCTTATCTGATATTTCTCTAACTTTTGAGGTACCTCGAATTACCTCGTTTTTTATCTTATCGCTTCTTGTCACCCCACACATCCATCTCAACATCCTCATCTCTACCAAATCCAGTTTTTTCTCTTGTGTCTTCTTTATTGCCCATGTCTCTGCTCCATACATCATCGCAGGTCTCACGACTGTCTTATGCACTTTACTCCTCAACTAAATCCCTATTCTCCTGTCTCACAGCACCCCAGACACTTTCTTCCAGTTCTTCCATCCCGCTTGTATTCTGTGGGTTATTTCTGACTCTAGGTCACCATCCTCTGCTACTGTTGTTCCCAAATACTTGAACTTTTCAACTCTTTTGAACACCTTCCCCTGCAAATTAGCCTCCCCATCCTCATCATCTCTCAACCTCAAGTACTTTTTCTTCTTCCTGCTGATTCTCAGTCCTCTATCCTCCATCACTCTTCTCTACTCCTCAAGCTTCTCCTCCACTACCTCTCGTCTGTTGCTACACAGTACGATGTCATCTGCAAAGAGCACACACAATGGAGACTGATCTCTAATATCCTGGGTTACTACATCCAAGACCAGATCAAATAGATATGGACTCTAAGCAGACCCTGGATGCAGACCAACATGCACCTGAACTTAATTATGTCATACCCCTTCCCCCACCCTCACAAAAGATGCCTTAAAATGTTTTTCTTTCATCCCAACCCAACCCCCATCGGCTCTGTTTCAGTGCATTTTGTATACTCGCCTTCTGTCTTCTCTCACACTGGGAAGCTTCTTGATTCCATCAACGAATTCTAAATAGCATCTGACAAGGAAAGTAGTCTCAAATAAATTAAAAAATTATTTTCTTGATTTGATATTCAAATAAGTTTTTATGGATGTATCTTTTTCTATGCCCACAGCTACACTGAATATTCTTGGATATTCATTACACACCTTTTATTATCCCTTCACATCTGGCAAGTCATTACACTCTCCATCTCTGTTTCTCTTTACTTTATGTATTCTTCGTGCCCAGGCCCTATGAGGTCTGTTTTATCTCAATATTTTTTGGCCCGTCCTGGTGTCAGAATCTTAAAAAAATAAATAAATAAATAAAATATTATAACAATGAAGATGAAATTATATATGGTGGGGTTAGGAGAAATATGACTTTGCTTAATGGGTTTATCAAATATTCGGGGAAGACCACTCAAAAATGTTATAAGTCACTTGTAAAACACACAAGATAATATTTGAGAATAGGCTTTGTAAGAAGAGATTGCCTCATTTCTCTTCTAATTGTCAATTATTGTCAATTATACACTCTTAGCTCCTGATGGAGATGACTGTTCGCGAATAATAATAATAATAATAATAATAATAATAATAATAATAATAATAATAATAATAATAATAATAATAATAATAATTCATCGGAAATAGAGTGGTAGTCCACTCTTGAAAACAGCGAGTAGGAAATGGCCTCCACCATCCATCATTTCTTCGAAGTTCCTCTAGGGGAGAACTGCGCCCCCCCCCCCCCCATAAAACAGGCTCATTTTGGTTTACACCGAAGAGTGTACATTACATTTACTGCGCAGCTAATTATTCATTTACTAGTATATATATATATATATATATATATATATATATATATATATATATATATATATATATATATATATATATATATATATATATATATATATATATATATATATATATATAATTTTTTTTCCACTCTCCTTAATCCATTATAGTGCACCTGTGAAGTGATGGAGAGTCATCTCTCATTCAACACTTCTAGTGATATTAGAACTTGCTGCTGTCAAATGGAAATGAGGTTTTACGAGAGAAATTGAGATGGAAATGTGAAAACTCGCGTCCGACGAGGTCTGCAAAAGGGGGTTTGGTGATTTCTTCTTCTTCTTCTTCTTCTTCTTCTTCTTATTATTATTATTATTATTATTATTATTATTATTATTATTATTATTATTATTATTATTATTATTATTGTTATTATAAGTATTATTATTATTATTATTATTATTATTATTATTATTATTATTATTATTATTATTATTATTATTATTGTTGTTATTTACGTTTCGTTTTTTTTCTGATAAATTTCAATGTATTTTGAATGAACCTGATATTTTTTTTTCACAAATCTCTATATTATGTGTCGTGGCCGAATATGATGAGCAGCTGTTGCTACTTGAATAACCTAATCTAACCAACCTAACCTAACCCAAGTAACCTTAACCTAACTCAAAATTTTAAGCCTTTGCATGCCTTAATTGGGTAACTTTGAGTGTTTTTAGTGAATTGCGTCACTTTTCAAGAAGTGTTGGCAACCAATGATTCCCGGGGAGGCTATGGGAGGAGTGCAAAAAAAAAAAGAAGTCATTGTTAATATTGGTATTGGTATTGGTAATTCGATGCCAGTTTGTGAAATATAAATCTAGAAAGTCTGAATAGCGACCGATAGGCCTATTTAAATGCATTTTTTGTATTTTACCTCTATAGAAATATGAAGTAGCTATTTATATAATATGAATAATACTGTTAAGGTCAGCCACTTTAATACTTTTTTTTTTAATTCAAGTGATTTTGTGTTTGTCATTGATATTCAAGGAAATGTCAAATTATGAGTTCAGTATTTTACTGAGAGACCTTTGTGTAATGGATGATGTTTGTGTTTAGTTACGCCTACCAGTAATAAAAATTACATGAAATTGGTAATTTCAAAGATGTTAAAGAGGCCTCTTATTTCATTTATTATAAAGCACCGATGATGAGAGCACCCTAAAGATAGGCCTATTTAGTGTATGGGGGGGGGGCATTCTTTTTAAAACACCAAAAAGAGGCACAGTGGCAGTTCACTGATTAGCCCTAATGCAAAAGATGGGGGGGGGGGAATCGATTTTAGCCTCCTGTCCTATTTTGTCATCTGAATCAACCTAAAAAAGCTTCTTAATAAATCGCAAAAGCATTTTCACTCGTCATACAGGCCTCTTTTTTTAATTATTTTGACTCACTTAAGCGTAATTTCGAAGATGTTATTTGGCAGGTTTGTTTAACTGTATGACTGTTTTAAATATTTTCCTACTTATTATGAAGCAATACATTAGATATAATTATTTTATTCATTGGCCAAGGTAGTGCAAGGTGTATGTGTTAAAGTTCCACCTGTTATGCGTGTATATTTAGACCTATTTAAGATGTATGTATCTCTCTCTCTCTCTCTCTCTCTGTATTTGTAGACCTATTTAAGGTCTCTCTCTCTCTCTCTCTCTCCCTCTCTCTCTGTATTTGTAGACCTATTTAAGGTCTCTCTCTCTCTCTCTCTATCTATCTATCTATCTCTCTCTCTCTCTTTCTCTCTGTACTTGCAGATCTATTTAAGATTATCTCTCTCTCTCTCTCTCTCTCTCTCTATGTATTTGTAGACCTATTTAAGGTCTCTCTCTCTTTCTCTCTCTCTCTCTGTATTTGTAGACCTATTTAAGGTCTCTCTCTCTCTCTCCTCTCTCTCTCTCTGTTCTTGCAGATCTATTTAAAATCTCTCTCTCTCTCTCTCTCTCTCTCTCTCTCTCTCTCTCTCTCTCTCTCTCTCTTGTAGTTATGAAATTATAAAATACATAATAGTAAATATTTTGTATGTCTCGAATTAGAAGTAAAAGAAAAAAAAAGACGCAATTTCAGTTTAGTTACCTTCTTAGGTGTATGGACCTATAGTGAACGTAGTAACCTAACCTTGAAACATTGCTTTCAGCTTCCCTTGGACCCCCCCCCCCCTCATTTTCATAGTTTAACCTTACCTATAGAAAAAAACGGAAAACAAGTAGCCTTTACACACTATAAGGATATAACAATCATTTCATGTGTTGTTATTAGTCTCCATGCGGTGTGGCTGGGGAATGAAGGCTGTATTCCCTTCCTAACGCCCCATGGTGGGCTCACTCGCGAGGCTGTCAGCTCCCGAGTGGCGTATTTTATCCTGTCGCCTTGAGACTTGATTAGGATATAATTATACTTCTGATATGCCAAAGAAACCAGTTTGTTACCCCCAGGTTGTCATGACAATGGTTGACAAGTTGCTAAATTTTCTGTAATTTTTTTTTCGTCCTAGTCTACTATGTGTTGTTGTTGTTATTATTATTATTATTATTATTATTATTATTATTATTATTATTATTATTATTATTATTATTATTCAGTTTTGCCATGAGTAATTTATATACAGTAATAGGTATGTTCCGGTTTAACGTCACGGATTCCCTTTTCACCTAAGGGCTAGAACGATTGCCTTCTTCCGAAGGACTTGTTTTGGCGGATGTAATCCTTACCCTGAGTGCATGCCCATGCAAACCCTCGACCTGACGCCTCAGAGTCACAGACGCTACCGTTTGAGCCACGGTGACTGCTTATACAGTAATAGGTATATTGGATATATATTTTCTGAAGGCAAATATTTATTCATAAAGTGCTTTAAAAATGAGTGACCATAAATATTCTGGTGATGTTATCACTGAAACCGTGTGTGTGTGTGTAACAGGTACTGCTGGATTACATCAGCTCAAATCTTTTAGTTGGTAAGAACTCTAAAGGAAGTGATTTCTCATAATCTTATCATATCATATAAGGAGGAACGTTATTTATCATTCTTCTTAATAGATTTAAGCTTTTTTTTTTTTTTTTTTTTTTTTTTAGGATGGGATAGGATAGGAGGGAAAAAAGGGGGAGGGAATTAAGGATATAAGGGAATTGGGGGGAAAGGCAAGAAAATTAAATAAAGAAAGAGACAATAAAGAGAGGGGCAAACCCTCGTGCTAAGTTTGGATCTGGAATTCATTTAAGCTTTCAGAGAGAGCTGAAAAGTTTTTGTTTTTATTGTAATTTTAGATTGTTCTACTTCCGTTACCTCCCTGAAAAAGAATATAACATAAGTTCAAATATTTATTATTCCCCAATAAAGGCATTCGGCGGTACTCAAGAATAGACAGGGATGCCTATTCTTCAGCATAATTTAGACCTCTGTCAGCGAGGGCATAATTAAAAAATAAAAACAATTCCAATATATTTGTATGTAGACTTACTAGAACTTTTCTCCTGTAAAACGACTCCTATCATGATTGTTTTGATGAAGAAAGCGAAGATAAAAGGCATCTTGAAGCTGAAACAATCTCCCATATTATATATATATATATATATATATATATATATATATATATATATATATATATATATATATATATATATATATATATATATATATATATATATATATATATATATATATATATATATATATATATATATATATATATATATATATATATATATATATATATATATAAAATGTGTGTTTGTGTGTGTGTGTGTGTGTGTGGATTATAAAGTGATATTGCAAGCTCAAATATATAAAAAAAAATAATAATCATATGAATAAGTTCATTTTCGAAATAGAAAATAATGCCTTTAAAGGCAAAATGTGATAATCGTGATTTCCTGCTATATGATATACTCGAAGCGTGGCCGGTAATAGAGTCACATGCAAAAAAAGTCGCATGTAAAAATTCACTTTTTACCCGAATTCGTTTGAAGACGACCATCAAAGGCCATAGCCTAGCTTTTCCATCATTTTTTTTGTTCTTCTCAGTGACATTGTATATAGGGCTACCAGAATTATATTGAGGATTCCTGCATTTGTTATGCCTCTATATTCGTACATGTACCCTATTTCAAATGCATGGAATACATATCTGTAATACTGAATAATTTTCTTTTGCATACTGTGTTCTTTATTATTATTATTATTATTATTATTATTATTATTATTACTATTATTTAAAGTAGCGAAAGGGAAACGACTGAGTATACATTAGTGTGTCATAGAGATACATCGCATGTATTTCAATTACTATTATGTTCATGATCTTGATTCCACCACCTCGCAGTATCTTCACTTGACGGTTGCACCACTCCCCCCCCCCGCATTTTTTTTTTCTCAAGGCGTACATGTGTTTTCGTGTCTCTCTTATATGCTGCGAAGCCGATGGACGCGTCCAACAGTCATTTCGTGCGCTTGACGTAGATTCCTTTCCCCATCACCATCAAATGGGGAATGGTGATGACATCTTGCATTGTACAGCAAATCTCTTCCTCTCTCGTTGACTATCTTTTCCCACTGTTTCTAATAGGAGGGAGAAATGATTTCTTGGAAAAAAAGATTTTTTTGTTTATGCATATGAAATTTTTCTGTACATCCAGACAGTTTCGTTATTGTTCTAAAAGATTAGGCTAAACATTATGATAATGATATTTTTCAAGCCCTCTCTCTTCATTGATATATGCTTCAAGTCCGCAATAGTTAACTGACCAGGAGATACATTTGCAGATTTTTTTGCCATAAAGCAGAATTATACAGAGGTTCAGAATCACGTTTATCATTACGAGAAACGTTTGCAATGTAGTAATGCCTTAATTGTAGTAGATATATAGCAATCGTTGGTCTTAAATCACTTTGCAAAGGATTTCCTATTTATATTTATATCTAAAATGAGAAAGTGCTCCTCTTTATTTCATTCATACCATCAACATATCGCTAGCTAGGTCTTCAATATTTCGACTATTCTTTCGGCCTGCTCTTTTCATATAGCGTTTCAATCCCTTATTTCTGCCTTGTCCTTAATCTCTTTCTTTGTGCCCAGGCCTGATGAAGGCATATTTCTTGCCTGTTTCGGTATTATTCGTATTAAAAAAAAAAAAAAAAATGTTAGCGAAGACTAGGCCAAGAGGAGCTTTTTTTTTTTTTTATTTTTATTTTTTTTTAGGCAACAACTTAACCGCATCCCCTAGACGGTTTTGAATGTTCCCCTAGTGCTCAGATGTATATGAATGTAGTGTTTCTTTCTCTACTGTGTGTGCACGTGAAGTCTTATGAGTGAGTCTCTCTGTGTGTGCACGTGAAGTCTTATGAGTGAGTCTCTGTGTGTATGTGTATGTTTTATGGTAGGGTGGATGCAGGAATGGATTTTGAATGCGAAGACGTAATTTCATTTTGTCCCTCTTGAAATGCTCCTTCTTTTTTTTTTTTTATTTATTCAGATAACTGTAAATGGGGACATGTGCACATGGGCACTCCCAGTCATATTGCAGTTGATAAACATTACAATATATTTGGTTATGTATAAATAACATACTAATAGAATTTGCAATTAATTTTAAATATCATAGCAAGTAATTAATAATAAGATATAGTGTAATAATTGAAGAGTACTTGAAGAGTAATCATTGTGACAATATTTTCAATAGCCCTTGTTGAGTGCTATCATTTAAGTTACATTTCACTATCCAACGGTACTACTGCAGACAATTTGAAGCAGATATAGAATAAAAATTTTCAGGTTAGAATAATCAGTAGGTAAATATACATATATATACACATACACATATACATATACATACATATATACATATATATACATATATATATATATACATATATATATATACATACACAGAGGAAAACTGAAGGTAAAAGAACAGGTTTTAAGGCTAAAGAGAGCGGATGGAAGCATCACTGAGACGGATGAAGAGATCTGCAAAGAATTGAACAAGGGGTTTCAGTCATTATTTACAGTAGAAAATACCCCACCCCCTCAGATTGCAGTGATAGAAGCTCAAGGGCCGGTATTAGAGAACATCAACCTTACAGCCACAGAGGTATGCAAAGCGCTGATGGATTTAGATGTTCATAAAGCTACAGGTCCTGATGACATATCCCCTCATGTGCTTAAAAATGCGCAAACACAATATCAGTGGCACTAAGTATCATATTTAAGGAGTCACTGGAGTCGGGGGAGATTCCAAGATGCTGGAAACAAGCAAATGTGATGCCTGTCTTCAAAAAGGGAAGGAGGGATACGGCTCTGAACTATAGACCAGTTTCCTTGACCAGCATAGTTTGCAAAGTTATGGAGAAACTACTAAGGAAACATATCTCTCTTCACTTGGAATCCTTCAACTTTTTGTCAGTGAGGCAACATGGCGTCAGAAAAGGTAGATCAACAGTAACAAACTTATTAGAATTTTATGATGAGGTAAGCCAAATCTTACAGGAAAGAGAGGGCTGGGCAGATTGCATATTCCTAGACTTCCAGAAAGCGTTCGACACTGTTCCACATGGGAGACTTATTAGGAAGCTGCAATCAATGGCTAGAATAGGTGGAAATGTTTTGGAATGGATAAAAACTTACTTAGAAGGAAGGGAACAGAGGGTTAGAGTAAGACACTCAGTGTCTGAATGGAGAAGAGTTAGTAGTGGAGTTCCACAGGGTTCAGTTTTAGGGCCACTTTTGTTCCTTGTATATGTAAATGACCTACCAGACTCTGTAAATTCATTCATGAATATGTTTGCAGATGATGCAATGTTCAGAAATATTTATGTAACCTATGTGAGGCCAAAACTCGAATATGCAGCCCCCTTTTGGAATCCGCACTTGAAAATGCACATAGCTAAGCTTGAAAAAGTTCAAAGACATGCCACGAAACTGGTGCCAGAAATACGCAATCTCAGTTATGATGAGAGGCTGAGGGAATTAGACTTACCATCACTGGAAGCTAGAAGAGTGAGGGGGGATATGGTGACAGTCTTTAAATTCCTTCATGGTTATGATAGAGTGGATAGGGATGGATATTTTGATATGGCTGGCTCTAGAACTAGAGGTCATAGTTTGAAGCTTCGTAAGAAAACTTCTTTGCAGGATGTAAGGAAATACTTTTTCAGTGTAAGAGTAGTTGATAATTGGAATTGGCTAAGCGAGGAGGTAGTTAACGCTATCTCAATCCATAGTTTTAAGGACAGGTGCGATAAGTATCTCTCTCTCTCTCTCTCTCTCTCTCTCTCTCTCTCTCTCTCTCTCTCTCTCTCTCTCTCAAGATTTAGATGAAGAACTTTGTAGCTGCTCTCGGATTTGCTGTGAGTGTGCTTTCTAACTATTCAAGACCCAATTACTTAGCCAAATGCTTAATTAATTTCGTTTCTCTTTTCATTTCAGGACTTTTTCAATAATTTTGCCATCTTCTCTGCTTTACTACATGTTTTACGTACTTTAAGACGACCATTGGTAATTATTGAAACCAAACCTCAGCCCCCACACGACTGATAAGTATTCAACTGAGTCTGATGGTTTGACAGAAGCGTGCCCGGTGTATCAGCAACAAATAAGGAAAAACTCAAATGTAAAAGTTCCCGGCTAAGTTAGGTTAGGTTAAGTTAAGTTAAGTAAGTTAGGTTAAGTAGGTTAGACTTTCTTTCCTGTTACTCTTTTTCTATGACTTTTTTACATGTGACTCTTTATCTGGATTCGACAGGAGCTGCTACACAAAGGCACTTCACTTCTCACATACCAATCCCCCTTTCTCCCACTAAATCACTTGGTTTCCTTACCATTTCCCGATATTTAGTCCAACCTTTCATTATTCCATATACTTGCTTCACTACAGTTTTTTTCCCTCACCCTTACTGACCTTCAAGTTCCCTCTCCATTACTCATTTCATACTAGTTTTTTACCCTTTGCCCTTTTTATCACTTTACCAAATGTTCTCTCTCATTTTCTCTATGAAATGATGCTTGCAGTGACTTTAATCCAAAAAGCAAACTGTCCAACTCTGTCTACCAATTAAAAGGTATTGACATCACACGCCATATACTGTATACGTGCAGGCAAACATCAAACAACTGTTTTGCCTATCACGAATAACTCGAAATATACTGTAAATGTGCAAACGAGCATCAGACAACTTTCTATTATCATGAATAAAAGACAATTCTGAAACTAACAGGTGAATATTAATTGTTCATTAGTTAGATCTTAGTCATAATAAGTATTGCACAACTCTATGTCGAGCAACAAATAAGAATCAGATAAATAATGTGCTGAAAATTATACATTTTGTAGTGCAGGTTGTCATGGGACGAATAGTGAAATAAGACCTCATTACAACGGCGCTTATGATGTTTGAATAGCTGCAGGTAGAAAATAAGGTCGCCTATGATCTTTGGATTTCTGTATCTAAAATATTAAGCCATCACTTGCCAAGTTGGCTTTTTAATATGTCGACAGTCAGTGATGTAATGGGAACTGTCACATGACAAAGCAAAGGTCTCTGTTGCTAGAACAAATACTGAGGTAGGATTAAATATAATTATAATAAAAAAAAATCAACACTATGGAACTATATTCCAGGGCATATTAATGAAGGATCATTTCACTCCTCTTCCTTAGGCAAACTATATAGAATTCTATAATTAATGAAGATAATGTGCGCGCACGCACTAACCAAATCAAACTGTTTTAATGCAATTCTCAAGAAGCTCATTATGTTGTTTGTAAATTAGTATGACCACCTTTGATGTATTATTTTGATATTTCCTTTAAGCATTCTGTCTCTGTAAAATATTCCAAATTTAGTATCATATATAGGCATATTTATTATCCTTATTAGTAGTGATAATAATGATGATAAAAGTAATAGCAATTTCACCTATCACTACTATCCTAATTAGTAATAATACTGGTAATAATTGTTATGGTTATTACAACTGTTGTTATTAAGAATCCTATTTCCGTAATTTGGTTTCAGATACATAGGGGACTGTTTTTCATTCTATTTTGTTTTATTTGTTTATGTATGTATTCAGGTATTTACATTTATACAAAAGGCTGCATTTTCCCTATTGTAATATTTATGTAACTATTTCATATCAGTATCGCTTAAGCTTTAGGACTATTATGTCACACTCAGTCAGTGTCCAGTCCATTAACTGGGGTTAAAAGTGACACATAAAATGTACACACAGGCAAAATAAAGCCTTTGTTATGAAAGTGATAATAATAATAATAATAATAATAATAATAATAATAATAATAATAATAATAGTAATAATAATAATAATAATAATAATAATAATAATAATAATAATAATAATAATAATAATAATAATAATAATAACAATATTAATAATAATAATAAAAATAACAATAATAATAATAATAATAATAATAATAATAATAATAATAATAATAATATAATAATAATAATAATAATAATAATAATAATAATAATAATAATAAAAATAATAATAATAATAATAATAATAATAATAATAATAATAATAATAATAATAATAATAATAATAACTATTGAAAGTTTTGTCTTTCATACTAATTATTAAATTATTTTACAAATCTTTTACTTGATTAAAATACCCTTGCTGCACACACACAAATAAAGCAAATTCACAAAAAGCACTGACAAAATATAAAGTTTATCCCTACGACACAGTCAGAGGAAATAAAATTAAAGCAAAAACTTCGGTAATAAATCATCGGTCACAAAAAATAAAAATCACTGGCATGAGAGACCTTTCATGTAATCACCTTCACTATATGTGTAATGCTAGTACATTTGCGTATTTTCCTCTTTTCTTTTCTTTCTCTCTCTCTCTCTCTCTCTCTCTCTCTCTCTCTCTCTCTCTCTCTCTATATATATATATATATATATATATATATATATATATATATATATATATATATATATATATATATATATATATATATATATATATATATATATATATATATATATACATATATATATATATATATATATATATATATATATATATATATATATATATATATATATATATATATATATATATATATATATATATATATGTATGTATATATATATATATATATATATATATATATATATATATATATATATATATATATATATATATATATATATATATATATATATATATATATATATATATATATATATATATATATATATATATATATATATATATACATATATAATATATATATATATATATATATATATATATATATATATATATATATATATATATATATATATATATATATATATATATATATATATATATATATATATATATATATATATATATACACATTCGGGTCATACAATAACCAAATAAGCACATTACATATGTGAAAACATGAATCATTTTTTACCCCGACCGGGACTCGAACCTAGGACTTATAATTACTAAGTCAAGGCGCTACCAACTACACACCACAGAAGGTTAAAAGGAATTCAACCTTATAGCTTATATCTGCTATACTTAAGAATGAACTTAGTTGTCGTAGGACTTTTGGCTAGGTGTCAAAGGAAACATTGAACACTCTCTCCAGTGTGTGATAGGACGAGGCCTATGGATAAGAAGTGTCACGAAGATGGATAGCTGGTCCCATGGGACTCGGCATCTGGCGTTCAAATATTTCAAGAGGGTGAGAGATATAAACCAGTCCTTTATTCCCCATAGAAGCCACGCCCCTGCCCTTGGGGTATTTCAAGAACCACCCAGGGCAGGCACAGTGAGTTGAGTTAGAGACCGGGCCTTGCCAGCAGCAGAGTTAACACAGTACAGCTGAGTTAGCCTCCCCCTTTAGGGGGTGGGACTCAGGAATTAGTCGTGACAGGAACTGTAGTAATAGGAGCTCTGAGTACATAGATGTTAAAATAAGAATAAATGTATAGAAAGGAAGATGTCTTTCACCAACCACACTACCATAATTTATAAGTATATAGAACGTAGGAAGTAAAAAATCACTATGTCAGTGGTGGACAGCTCGGGATCAATCCACGCCGACACTTTACCGAAGAGAAAGAAGAAAAAAAAAATAGAAGTATAAAAAAATATATAGCATCTATGGAAGAAAAGTATAAGTGAAGAAACTTCAAAACGCTTACCAGCAGTGAGAGAGTGACGCCGAGAAAGTCAGAGCTCCCCCTTCACTTACAGTATCATATTATGAGATCCAGCCACTCTCCCCCGCCTCCGTATTGGCAAGGCCCCTCCCCAGCAGTAAAAGTATCAACGAAAGTATTCATGGAAGTCACCGTCGCACTGAGCCAAAGTGTGACCGGGGCATTGAGTGAAAATGCCCATTACAAGAAGTATAAGTTGCCGGATCCGACCAAGAAGATGGCGATTCGTCGATTTTACTCGAGAGATAGAGAATTGGACGGGAACCTCCAGCGCCCAGAGAGGAAAACCCCCTCCTTCCTTGCCTTCTGCCATGAGGTTTTTCAGGACCACCTCCTTAAAATAGCTAAGTACTTGTGATCTGTATCCAGTGAGTAATGGGACAATTAGTAAAAGAAATTGAGGTCGGTGGACGCCGCCATTTTATCTTGTAGTTATGCTTTGACTCAGCCAACCCGCCTATAAGGGGTGTGGCGCTTAATAAGTTGATAAAAGTAGAATTTCTGTACCCATTACTAACACGGATAATTTGTACTAATAGCTATAAGCAGTAATAAACTCCATTTTTGTTATAATTTGAGTAATATAAAGAATTTGCGTTGGAAGTGTGTTCCATTTATTTGTATTAATGCTTAGATTGAATTTTAAGAACACGAATGTATCGATTTTTAATTGACAAAATTAACGCACGTGAAATCACTATTACAGTATATTAATTTCCTAAGTGTAAGAATTATAGTGAGTAATATACTTGAATCTGCTTTTAAGGTTTTACTTAGAACACGTGTGATTTTCGAGAAAGGAATGTAGAAGTGACCATTCGATCTCCCAACCTCGTTATTATGAATATGTAGTAATTGTACTGAGCTTTGATATTTTAAAGTACGTGTAAAATCATTTTTATATAAATTTCTTAAAGCGTAAGAAATAGAGTGTTAAGATTGCGCCTGTTTTTAAGTTTTTTCTTTTTTTTGTTTGTTTTTTCTCCGCGGGAGGAATGTTTTCGCGAAAGAAAGACATAAATGACAGATCGTTCTTTTTGTGTTATGATGATGGGGAATTAATATTACGATACGTGTGTGGCATGTTTTTTTTGAAGAATAAGAAATTTCGTGATATTAGTTAGAGATGAGTTTTTTAATTTCACGCTATGCAGGTGAAAGTAAGAGTAAATTAGAGTAATTTGTGCTGTCCTAGAATAGGGAAGGTTTTTCAGTGTCACCCAAACGTAGCTTCAAGGGAGTAGAATGTTTGTTTGTTCGTTAGAATGGGACTTAGGACTAGTGAGGCAGTCTGTGACCGTGCGGCCCAACCGAGATTTCACCCTTACTCTTCTTACAACCAACGTTGTAAATTAAAGGGAATGTTACAGAACGGGGATCATTGTCTTGAAAGTGATGTAGCGAATGTGACAGCGAGTGAGTATGAATGACTGGGGGTATAATGGGGGGGTTGCTCTAGGGGGTGAAATCGCGGAAAGCACCATTAGGAAGCATGATTGGGGAGTCTGCGAGGATCGTTCCCCTACTCCGCCAGGTCCTTCTGCATGCCATATCAGAGTGTATTTATGGGAGGTGATGCGCTGTTGCAATATCTAGTGAGGGATATGTTTGAGAAAGTAATTCTCCACCTGCCCAGATATGGTTGAAATGCCAAGTTTGTTTTATTTTTGTTTTGTCCCCTACTCCGCCATTGAGATTATTATTCGATTTCCGAGAGATTCCAAGATAGATGTTACGTGATAAAGGACGTGAATCTATGAATGATTCTTTATTTTCTTTGCTAGCTGCAGTATATACATTATCTGTCTGAAGAGATATGTTAGATTGATAAAATAAAACTTTGCGAGTTTTAGCCATGATAATGTTTTATCAAAATTATTTCGGCTTGGTCATAAAGAAAGAGTGAGAGCTGACACGAAATGACAACAAGAATGTTACACAGCTGTATCCCGTATTTGAGAGAGCAGAAGTTTATCCAGAAGCCAAAAGAACAGGGGAGAAAACAGCGCCCACATGCGCACCCCCGTAAAAGCAAACAGACAGAGCAGTTATAAGTCAAATTCGAGATAGTAAAAGAATATATATATTTTATGTTTGAATGGTCCATGTACAACTCCGTACGAGAATTTGAAATTAAGCAAAATGCATTCTTTACTGTTGCTAATGAAATATAATTTTTGTTTTTATTATTGCATACACAGAGATAGACTTTTTATATTCTTTGATACCCGTTTTTGTTATATAGTTCTTTTTGTATTGAAGAAATCTTTAAAATCTTACTTAAAGAGTTTTGAAAAGATTATCTAGAGATAACTATGGTTAATCCCTATCATTTTCATGAATTTTAGATTACAATTGAGTTAATTAAAGATAATTGAGATTATTAGAGATTATTTGCTGAGTTTTAAAGTTAAAATTAATGACACTTAAGTCCTTTTTAAGAAGTTGTTAAGAAAAAGATATTTGTACTTTTGTTGATAGTAGTAGGGATAGTGTCACATATGATTTTAATCTTTTGCTTTAATTTCATCAGAGTGTGTGTGCTTCGACTCAACCCTCTGATTTATAGCAAGAAAAGAGAGAGATTGTCACTATAGACAAGGATGTGTATGCTGTTACAGTAAAGTCCTTATCAAGATTAAACAGAAAGGAATGGATTTATGCTTCGACAGTTCTGCAGTTGTACACTAAGTTCTTTTTGCTTTTGTTTTTGTTAATGAGGGAATGAGAATAGCCGCTGACAATAAACGTAAGACTCTATCGATAGTCATTGCTAACGTTTGTTCACGTTCATTTGTTTATTTATTTTATTATTAGAGATACTCTGCGACACTTTTTTATTTTCAGTACAAGTTTAAAAGACAGAGGCCCATCTCAGCTGACATGTGAGTGGAAACCGCAACGTATTTCACGGTCGCCCAGTCTCTCTCTCTCTCTCTCTCTCTCTCTCTCTCTCTCTCTCCTACCTTTCACTCGACTCTGAGCCTGACAGAGGCTCCGTTCAATGCTAAAAGAACGTTGCTGTCTTTGAGTTTTTTTGTGTGTTTTTTTCCAGCGAAGCTAGGCGATAATTGTGCCTACATTTTATTGCAGTCAATAGATTGTTGCATGCTGTTATTGCATAAATACTGATAAGACATCGGTAGTACCGCCATTTGCATAAATGTTTGTGCCACATGTCGCAACTGTTTAGAGAATAGATAGAACTCCCATTGACAAATTGTGGAGCCAGCGAGTTGCCACTTATGCTCTATATATATACATTGATTATGACAGCAGGAATTTAAATATTAAAAGAGACTGTGTTAGAATGAGCATTGCTATGAAGTATAAGTATAGAACTCTGTTCTTACTTCTGAATGCCAGTCTCAATTGTATATATATTGATATTTCTGATTTAGTATACTTATTATTATTGTTTGTTATTCTTATTTTTAGATCATGATTATTAGTAATGTTATTATGTTGACTGATATTGTTGCTATCTCTCAATGGCCTGTTGCTAATTATTATTTTTGAAATGAAATCAGCAGTAACTTGATGATTTGTATCTTTTATCTGAATTCATACTTGATGTTACTGTAGCCACCGCTAATAAGAATGTTTCTTTAGTGGCTTTTCTCAGCATTTAATGATTGTTCTTTTTGACATTTATAGTAGAGTAATGCTATGTAGCAGTTGCTAAGCCCTAAGTATCTTGGAATAATAATCTAGTTGTGTAGACACATACCTTCCATTACCACCCTATTCCTAGGCAGCCCCGACCTGCAAGTTCTAAAAGTCTTTAGATTTTGTCCGCTCAGACAAGTCCCTAGTGCCCATTGAATAGAGATTGCAATCACTTGCAGTTGCAGGGGAGGCAAAGTATAGCCTCGATTACCAACGTATGGCCATTGTTGGTACCCTGAAGTCATAGGGAACCTTTCTTACAACTGTAGTAGTGACAGAGGTTCAAATTTTCATCCCGAGATCTGCTTCGAAGGTACGTGTGAATGGCCGTACGGAAGAGAATCGCTGTGACGTTGCAGGTCTCCTGCGTGGTGGTCTTAGTCAAGATCGGCCGAGGGCGGGACGAGGAAGCCAGGCTGGAAGGATTAGCGGATGGATCCAGTCCTTTCCTTTTTGTTTTGCCTATCCGAGTAAAGGAGATATGGCAACAAACCTGGACCTGCAGCAAGGACGGCGAGGGAGTGAAAAAAAATGAATCCCCGAGGGAAACCGTGGAATCGCGCCTAGCAAGAATTCATGAGCAAGGGACAGAGAAAATAAAAGTCGTCCTAGACAGAGAAAATAAAAGTCGTCCTAGACAGAGAAAACGAAGTCCTAAAAAAAAGCACTCTAAAAGGCCATGTAAATGAAAAAAAAAAATGAATCCCCGAGGGAAACCGTGGAATCCCGCCTAGCAAGAATTCATGAGCAAGGGACAGAGAAAATAAAAGTCGTCCTAGAAAGAGAAAACGAAGTCCTAAAAAAACACTCTAAAAGGCCATGTAAATGAAAAAAAATGAATCCCCGAGGGAAACCGTGGAATCGCGCCTAGCAAGAATTCATGAGCAAGGGACAGAGAAAATAAAAGTCGTCCTAGACAGAGAAAACAAAGTCCTAAAAAAACACTCTAAAAGGCCATGTAAATGAAAAAAAAAAAAAAATGAAATCCCAGAGAGAAACCGTGGAATCGCGCCTAGCAAGAATTCATGAGCAAGGGACAGAGAAAAAACAAAAGTCGTCCTAGACAGAGAAAATGAAAGTCGTCCTAGACAGAGAAAATAAAAGTCGTCCTAGACAGAGAAAATAAAAGTCGTCCTAGAAAGAGAGAACAGTCCTAAAAAATAAAAGTTTTAAACTACTTTAAAAAACCATGTAATCTTGATGAAATCCCAGAAACAAGGAAATCCCCATACATGTCATAACTGTAGTGAAAAGAGAGGAAAAGAAACACAGAAATATTTTAAAATATTTTAATAATACCTTTAGAAGCCGCGTTAACCGCGTTGATGGGATTCAAACAGAAAGAAAAATAATCCCTATACATGTCCAAACTTTAGTGAAGAGAGAAAGAAGGGTATTTAAAAATCCCTTATTAGTTAATTAAAATTACCCCCGTATTAGAACTGAAAAAATGGGAAAGAAAATGTCCCCACCGTCTTTGTCCACTGTGCTAAAAGACAAAATATTTTTATTTTTATTTTTATTTTTTTTTGTTTTACTAGCTTTAAGATAATTTTAAGCGAAAACTCAGAGTCTCCCTTAGATATAGTTTTGAATAAGTGCCATTGATAAATTGTATGATTTGCACTAAGATTAATTAGTTGTTTTTCTGCTTAAATAATATTAGTGTTTTGTTTTAGCATTATTATTATATGAATTATGATTTAATCTTTGTGTCCATTAAGTTCTCCTATCCATTGGTCTCTGAATAGTAATTGAATATGGAAATAGTGAATGTTTTAACTTTACTAAAAGTAACAAATGTTTTGTTTGAGGATAAATTGTATGATTTGCACTAAGATTAATAAGTTGTTTTTCTGCTTAAATAATATTAGTGTTTTGTTTTAGCATCATTATTATTTGAATTATGATTTAATCTTTAGGTTCATTAAGTTTTTATATTAATTGGTCTCTGAATAGTAATTGCATATCGAAATAGTAAATGTTTTGACTTTACACACAGTAAAACATGTTTTGTTTCAGGAGTAGTTTTAAGGCCAAATTTTAAAATAAATTAATGCCCATAGTAACGATAGGAGTAGAAATTATAAGATAAGGTTTCTTATAGAAATTACTATTGATGTTATGGTCTATTGCATTTTACATGTTTATACATGCTAATACTCTACTTAATTTGTTTGCTAATGTTTTACATGATTTATATTTTTACTGTAACTAACCAAATTTTGTCTTTTGAAGAAAAAAGAGAAGTAGATAAAGTAATGTTATGATCTAAACTGACTTTTGATCTTAATTTATGTTTGTTATTAGTTACACACTGAAATCATAGTGATTAAGGTTACTTTTGTTAAATATGAGAATATGTTTGTGTTAAAGATTTCCCACAAGGAAATAGACTCTGCATGCTCTAGTTGTCTGTAGAAGTACTATATATATGTTATGTTTGTGTAATTTGTTTAGGTTCATAGAAATAGGATTTCTTAGATGATAACTTAAATAATTCGGCCCCGTTTTTATTGTAAACAAATGTTAGTTTAGGATGATGAAACTGAAATAAGAGATATTTCAGTGTGGTGGGGAGGGATGTCGTAGGACTTTTGGCTAGGTGTCAAAGGAAACATTGAACACTCTCTCCAGTGTTTACTAGGATGAGGCTTATGTTAAAAAGGGTCGAAGATGGATAGCTGGTCCCATGGGACTCGGCATCTGGCGTTCAAATATTTCAAGAGGGTGAGAGATATAAACCAGTCCTTTATTCCCCATACAAGCCACGCCCCTGCCCTTGGGGTATTTCAAGAACCACCCAGGGCAGGCACAGTGAGTTGAGTTAGAGACCGGGCCTTGCCAGCAGCAGAGTTAACACAGTACAGCTGAGTTAGCCTCCCCCTTTAGGGGGTGGGACTCAGGAATTAGTCGTGACAGGAACTGTAGTAATAGGAGCTCTGAGTACATAGATGTTAAAATAAGAATAAATGTATAGAAAGGAAGATGTCTTTCACCAACCACGCTACCATAATTTAT
>JAXCGZ010019035.1:52500-80000 GCA_037179515.1 Halocaridina rubra
TTTGCCAGTCGTGAAATATTGCATTAGTTCCATTTGGAGCTAAGTAGTACTCGCTTGAAAATGACACCCAAAATGTCTTTTGACCCATTCATTTATTTATTTATGTATTTAATTATTTTTGTATTTATTTATTCATTCATTTGTTCATGTCATTATTTCAGCGTTTATTTATTCATTCATGTAATTGATGTATGTATGAATTCATGGATTCATTCGTACATACGAGCTGACTATACGAATATAGAGGTCCCTTACCTTTGACTCCACATATCTCATGGATGATGGGATATTCAGGTTACTACAATAATTTTCACTTATTCATGTCATAATTTCCGTTATCAATCAATGGATGTTTTGTGGTTCTCTGGGTAGCTTTGACTCTCCGTTTTTGTCGGAGTAAACTCATTCTCCATTTCGAAAACGTTGGAATAGCGCAAGTCTACCTGGATATATTTATCTTTTTATTAATTTATCTTTTCTATTCTTTTTACTCAATAAATAGCATTACAAGTAATGAAGCTACTGTCCAAACTTTACTTCCAACCTTTATAATACCATTTTTCCAAATCTAATTTTTATTTTTCTCATGTATAAAGAGATAGCTTTTTCTCCACTAACAAATATAATAATTCATTTTACCTATGAAAGATACCGTGACCCATTTACACCCCCAAATATCACACTATGGCACTCAGAAATATTCCACTAAATCAGATTTTGAAATTCACGAAAACTTGATACAGGAAATCATTATAATTTAGCAGGAATGAGCTCATGCGTTTCGTGTCATTTGCCCCGCCCCTTCGTGATGGTGATTGGTGGAAAGGTGACTCTGGTAAGTTAAGCCAATTATCAAGATTAGTCTCAGCCAATGGGAGATGAGGTGTTGAGTCTCGGTTGAGACTCTTCAATTTCAGAATTTTTCGATCACATTCGTTGAGCTGAAATTTAAGTCTTTAACACATTTTCCTTTATTTACCGTTGAATGATGGCGTAATTAATATATTAATACGACTAATTTCATTATGATAATAATGAGAAATTGAAATTTGCTTTAATATTTTTGCCTTTAAATTAAGGTGACCGAAAAGATAAGCTAACTCAAAGTTGTGAGATGTGAGAAAACTCCGCCCCTGTGGCACTCTCTTGAAAAGCTTTTCTTGACATCTTCATTATGAGGTCAGAAATCCCACAGTGCCTTAGCTAGGGGTACCGTCTTGGCACTGCCACTATTGTAGAAGTTACAGTTCAGAGTAGACGCTGAAGGTGCCTTCATTTTATAATTTCATAGTGAATATACTCATCTCTTCAAATCTCAAATGAAATTAACGAATGGTGTGTCATGTGTTTAACACAATAAAAAGTTTAATTAAATATTATTAATTGAAATACAGAAGTGAAAATAATATGAAATCCATGAATTAACTCGATGGTTTGATAGAGATATTTATGGTAAGAGCGCACAATTGATTAAGTGGTGTAAGTTTCAGATAAAAGCCGCAAATGAAACTACTGTATACAGTAATTATTAAGAAAGTATTGGAATGTACACTATGGTGAAAATCCCTTAAGAAAAATGATGACATTCCAGAATATAACATAAAGTGGAGTACAAAATATCATTTCCTGATTTTGCCGGAGACTGACATTAGGATAGCCAGGTAAGTTGTGAAAAAATACATAAGGGGGGTTTACACGGTCAAACGGTTCGTCGAACGCGGTTCGACAGACAAGTGTTTGAAGTGATGATCGAACGTGTGAACGGGGTATTTCGTTGTCGAACACGTTTGTCGAATGTATTCGACAACCAAATACCCCGTTCACACGTTCGAACATCACTTCAAACACTTGTCTGTCGAACCGCGTTCGAAGAACCGTTTAACCGTGTAAACCACCCTTTAGATTAGGTTTTCAGCTAGACTGTGTGTGAGTATTGGTTGGTTGCCTATTGGATAATGCTGTTCGTTAGCGTCTGAAATACTAATTAGACAAACGTCAAATTGCCCTCAAATTCGAAAACGGTGTAATAAAACAATTAAGATATATATAAAATACAAACAATAATTTGTAGGTTTTGTTTATAATATATATATATATATATATATATATATATATATATATATATATATATATATATATATATATATATATATATATATATATATATATATATATATATATATATATATATGCAATTAAAATGTTTAAACAGCTTCGTTCTTTATATTAGAAACATTCAGAACATAAATTCCAATAGTTTTATATCTGGTGCACGATCTACTGAAATCGTAATTGTATCTGATATCCTAAACCATTTATATTTTATCCAGGTCTGCTATTATTAATGAATGCCAAACAGCTCTATTTATAGTATCTTAACTAGTTAAATTTTAAACATAATTATTCCATTTTCTAAAAAAAAAAATTTAGTCAGGTATGCCTGTGGCTTCTAGAGTATTAATATAACTTGTTTTTTTTTAGTTTAACTTCCTATATAGCTTATAGAATTTACCAAATTTAAGTATGATTTTTTGAACAAGCTAAATACCAAGATTATAGATGGTTTCAAAAACATTTCAGCTCTCAAAACTATCACACATTTTTTTTTTTATCTTTCTACAGCTTGAATACTGCCAAATATTTACTTGTCATAGAATATTAAAGATCTGCTTTGCTTAATATTACATAAGTAACGAAAACAACTTCTGCGATAATGCAGAACCTGTCCTGTTCATGAAGTTATAAGAGACATAAATTAATATGTTGCAATACTTCTTTTTATTAGTTAAAATTGAATAATAAATCTATACTAGTGTCAGCATACATATATGAAGCCAATAGGACATTGTCTCTAAAACTGCAAAGACTGATTTTCTAAATTAAAAAACAATTACACACGTGCTCTAATAATAATAATAATAATAATAATAATAATAATAATAATAATAATAATAATAATAATAATAATGTAGTAAACTGGAAGAACAATATTTTACCTAGTTGATACATAAATAGTTCAAGTATATGAGAGGTTAAGAGACTGATTTTTCTTTTGAGGCTCCCATCTATCTTGCGTTCCGTAATGCGGAATTCATCTTAAAAATCAATACACAGTCCCCTAAGCTTCGTCCCCAAACAACACCCTGCAAAAACCTAATTTTCCTAAATTCTTTATAACAACCACCTGTCAAAACCAGTCTTAAAAGCACCTATGGTCGGAGCGGTAATAACCTCTTCAGGAAGGTAATTCCACGAGTTAACAAACCCTTACAGTGAACGATTTTGCTTTAGCGAGTGTTCTACAGTGACCTCTTTTCTTCAACTTTCATGTACTAGTCCGGGTATTATTTCGTTGTATTCTGATAAGAAACTATGATCAATATTGTCCATTCCTTTCAACGTCTTAAAGCAGTGAATAACAACCGGGATTCCGCGGAACCCTGGGGTTCTGCCGACCATCGTCAGGGGTTCCGCGAGAAACAATAAAATAATTATGTTCTATCACAAAATTACTGTGATCTTAATTCATAATCAACAGCAAATTATTGACTTATTTTAATGTGACTTCTCATGTGATGTAATTGTAGATTTCATATATATATATATATATATATATATATATATATATATATATATATATATATATATATATATATATATATATATATATATATATATACATATAACACTGAACTCTTAACATATAGTCTAAAATGGTAGGAAAAGCCCATTAAATAAAACAACGAAAATATGTATATAAAAATTTCGTACTTTTTATATATATTTCTTCGTTATTTTATTTAATGGGCTTTTCCTAATATATATATATATATATATATATATATATATATATATATATATATATATATATATCATATATATATATATATATATATATATATTATATTTATAATTAGTACGCTGTATATTATGGATCCTTGGTTATGAAAAATTATTACAAGGATTCCTCCAAGGTGTAAATTTGGGAATCACTGTCTTAAAGTTTCCAAGCAATCTCCACGGTGTCTCTCTGTTCCAGCGTTGTCATGCCTAGTCGGTCATATCTATGTTCAATGATACAAAAAGCCCGGGAATAATAATAATAATAATAATAATAATAATAATAATAATAATAATAATAATAATAATAATAATAATAATAATAATAATAATAGAGTGGCCCAATTCCCCCTTGTAAGGGGGGGGGGGTGGAAGAGCCATAAACAAATATTCACCACGAACCAAGACACACCTCATATACTCTTCTGAGGTCTAATAATAATAATAATAATAATAATAATAATAATAATAATAATAATAATAGTAATAATAATAATAAGAGTAATAATAATTATAATAATAATAATGATAATAATTATATTATTATTATTATTATTAAAATTATTATTATTATTATTATTATTATTATTATTATTATTATTATTATTATTATTATTATCCAAGACCACGGTAACGTAGTGGTAGAATACTCGACACTGGAGATGACAGACCCGCGATCTAACCCAATACTGGCGGGGACGTTAGGACGGGCACTCAGTCTATATTTTTGCTCCTCGAATCTGTCTGTGTCCACCCCCATTGTGGTGTCTGATAGTGACACATAAAGAATGCATTATTATTATTATTATTATTATTATTATTATTATTATTATTATTATTATTATTATTATTTAAGCCAATAATAATAATAATAATAATAATAATAACAATAATAATAATAATAATGACGTAATCTATGAGGAAAGTTATATATTTGTAAGAAACTGAAAACCCCAATAATAATAATAATAATAATAATAATAATAATAATAATAATAATAATAATATTAATAATAATAATAATAATAAAAGTTATTATTATTATTATTATTATTATTATTATTATTATTATTATTATTATTATTATTATTATTATAGTCTAAAACAAATAAGGTAAGGCTACACTTTTAGCAATGTAATATCAGGTTAAGTTGGTGGAAATTGTGTGTGATGGCTCTCTAGTGGATATAAATATTAATTTACGTAGGAAATAAAAACCTCGATACCTCCCCTCTCTACCATCGCCTTAAGAATCGAAACAACATTATTTGTAGGTCAATTTTACCCAAAATAGAAAACTTAAGAATATTAAACCCAAAAATTAAAAGCCTTTGACGATGAAGAATAAATGCACGTGTTGGAAGCAAAATCTATCATTTAGTTTTAATGTCTTTTTTTAATCATTGAATAAAGATGAATATTAACCTTTATCGATTGCGGGGAGGGACAATGGAAGAATTTGAGATCAAAGAGTGGTCAGATTTACCAAGAGGGGAAAGAACAGAATATGAGTAGTTTTAGAGATTAGAAGTACAAAATAGGTCAAGATTGATAGCTGCATGTTTGTGACAATCGGGAACATGAGTAGTGACGTATAACGCCCATGAGTGTCCCATGTGCAACCTAGAAATCTCACGTGGTTTCCTCTGTTCTTTGTACCAAGCCAGAATTGGCGCCCAAACTGGCGTCCTTTAGGCACCCCCACACCATAGGTTATGGTGTAATCCCCCTTCTCTGAAATCCTATTGGTGGAGGCACGACCAAGAACTATGCCCTCCATCTCTTTAAGTTTGAATGACCCGAGGTTATAAAAAGGGTCATTCCACAAGCGGGAGAGTCAGAGTATTGTTGGCGCCCTTATATATAGTATTACGTTAAGGGGACGGGGGCATTGAGGCTTAGAGGAACAATGTATCTTCTAAATAAATTAAGTGTTAAGTATCTTCGCATATCTATTATCATCTTGCACGATGTAGATCTGGTTAAAGGTGGCAGCAAAAGAATAACCAAATACACGACAGTGGAAAACGACTACAATTACACCAGTGCTATACCGCCGGCTACGATATATAATACCACACTGGTAGAGAATATCAATAAGACACTGGTAGGCAACGATAGGATCGACATCCACAGAGCAGTGTGATGTTTAATAAGCTGCTCCAGATTGTGAGTCATAGAGACCACAAGGACCTCACTTCCTTCCACATCAGTGTAAGAAGAATTAAGGCACTCACTGTGGTGTACATTGAAGTACGCAATATAGAAACCCTCAGCATGTGAATGAGAAGATAACAAAGACTCATCGCAAGAGGAAAGATTTCCTAAGAAAGACACAAAGTCAGTGGAGTTAGGAGAGCAGTGGCAGAAGCAAAGGAATGTAGCGCTAGTGGAGAGATAGATCACCAGCCAGGGAACAAAGTCAGGAGAATGGAAGACTTGCTTAATTCATCCAAAATTTCTTGTGGATGAGTGTAGATAACCCCTGGCAACTCACGCGCGCGCACACACACACACACACACACACACACACACACACACACACACACACACACACACACACACACACACACACACACACACACACACACACACACACACACACACACACACACACACACACACACACACACACTATATATATATATATATATATATATATATATATATATATATATATATATATATATATATATATATATATATATATATATATATATATATATATATATATATATATATATATATATATATACCCTCGTTAGTGTCTGCTTGCACCAAGTTTGCGGGTGAGATTAGATGACCCCTGGCGACTCATCTTGCAAGCAGATAGTTGGAAATGAGCTATGATAACCTTTGACAATTCAGCCGTCACTGGAGCACACTATCACGGGTAATTTGCTAATTGGCCTAAGGGTATTGTGGTTGAGGAGTGTTGATAACCCTATCATCTCAGCAGACTACAAAAATACACCATTGAAAGTGCGTATTTATTTATGTGAACCCATCTAGGGGATAAGGTATGCTAGACCCTGCTAACTCACCAGGCTAAGGGCATATGCGCTTTATTTTATCTACCAACAGTAACCAATAACAACTCAGTAGGCTTAGGTAATTCTCCAATTCACAAGAACCTATATATTAGGGATGCAGAAGAGAGGGTAGTTGCGGCTCTCCTTGGTAAGCCTTGTCAGCTAATCAAGCTGACTCAGCACTACCGTTAGCAAGCAATTGCTTATATCGTCTTAAACGCCTTACTTTCCTCTCCCTCTCTTAATCCGCTGTATCTTTTTTTTTCTTTATTCTTTTGACGAAAGTAGGCAAACTATAAAATCTTTTCGACTTTTATGAAATCTTGGAGTTTTATATAAAGTATATTGTCTTAGGTCCTACTTAGGAAATGAGAAAAACATAAAAATTGGATGATCATAAATTAATTCCCCAAACTCTGAAGCAATAATTGAGTTTTCTACCTCAATATTATGAGTTGGGATTTAACATGAGAAAATAAAATCAGAAAAACAGAATCTCGTAAAATTCATACTCTAATCCACGATCTTTTGTCTTTGTTTTAGTCCTTTTATCCATAATTTTCCCTGTTTACAATGTCGCTAAAATGTAAAGTAAACTGAACTCAAAATCCCTTTTATGCCTTGAAGCTTTATGCTACGAAACAGGTGATAATAAATGGTCCAAAACAAGGCATAAAACGCTCTCTAAATAGAATGTCAATAATAAAAATGTAAGTACTTAGTATAAGATTTCAGTAATATAGTACCCAGGATTACGTTTATTTATTTGTTAGAGGAAAACATTGTGCTAGTAGATGCAGTAAAGCTATTATAATAGATAATTTGCGAGAATATTAACACGTTGGCAAAAAGTAATTTTCTTCATCATACAGTTATTGCAGATGAAAAGATGAACGATCAGCTTACTAACAGCATAATTTCTGATTCGTGAAGGAATGGTTACCATTAAAAAAAAAGAATGATATTAGTAGGTATGCAGGTATTACATCGCAAATTGGCCATATTTTTAATGAGAATATACAAATACTGCAAATTCGCAGGAAAATGCACCATTCTGTGTCATAATCAGCCTAGTTCCCGTTAGAATGGGAGTTGACACAGACACGTTGACATTTGGAGATGAAGACTGAAAACATGTTCTCGAACACGCGTTAATCACTGCCCGACTAACGCTCCCTACTACTGAGGTACCGAGGCCTCCTACAAATTTCCCAGAAGAATCTCTTTATACACATACAGTTGCAAAATCACGGAGAAGCTATCGTCTTCAGAATATAGTGAGTGCAATTTAGGAAAAGAAAGATATATGTACAAATGCCCAATTAATTGCAGAATATAAGATAATTATTAGCATAAGCAGATAATTTTTGTATATATACAGAAGAATGATTGTATTTGATACACAATTTCAGTTAATGAAATATCATCGGTGGTACCACAAATTCAAGATATATAAATGGATTTTGAATATGCAAATCTGATAAATTTATCGGAGAAAAAACTGGCTCTATAATACATGTATCTCTGTGTCACAAGAGAATTATTGACTTTCATACTGCAGACTACTGTCTTTTCCACTCTGACTTAGAATGTACTGGGGCATCTTGAGCCTATTTCAGATTGCAGTGTTTCACAAAGAAAAGTTAACATAGTACCAACACAGTAAATTCCATACTTGAATTGCAGGGATTGCTACAGCTACAACTACACACACACACACACACACACACACACAATCTCTCTCTCTCTCTCTCTCTCTCTCTCTCTCTCTCTCTCTCTCTCTCTCTCTCTCTCTCTCTCTCTCTCTCTCTCTCTCTATATATATATATATATATATATATATATATATATATATATATATATATATATATATATATATATATATATATAAATCTGCACTGTATTTCAAAGAGCTTTTTCCAAGTTTTAGCGAGAGGTAGATTGATTCTTCGAAGTATGTGGTCGAAGCCTTTGATATGAAGAGAAGCAGCAGGATATATCACTTGCCATACCACGCATATTTTTCTATTTTGTTTTATTTATTCTTACATTTCTTCGTTTGTTTATTTTTAGTATAAGTACAATATAATAAGCAGAAAATAAGATGAAAACACTTGTTTGGTCATCTGGAGAACCTTTAGCAAGGTCTTAATATGTATAAATTCGTAAAACTGTATATATAGAAAATACAAATATTAAGGGGGGTTTGCACGGTCAAACGGTTCGTCGACCGCAGTTCGACAGACAAGTGTTTGAGTGTTCGACAACCAAATACCCCGTTCATTCGTTCGAACATCACTTCAAACACTTGTCTGTCGAACCGCGTTCGACGAACCGTTTGACCGTGCAAACCGTCCTTTAGAGCTTTATGTATTGTAAGCTGTTTACTGCCGTAAGAAACCGAGCTTTCGGCAGGAATTGGTGTGCTTTGTGTGCGTGTGTGTGTGTGTTAGGAGCTAAAGAAGTTTTTGGATTTGATGTGAGTAGCGATGGAACTGTTCTTGCTCTGTTGTAATCGCACCCTAGATAGAGTTTTAAATTAACGTGATATAGGCAGTTTACCCTATTTGAAAATGCTTAAAGCATTTATTTATTTGTTTTCTTTTTATTTATTCAGATAACTGTACATGGGGACATGTGTACATGGGCACTCCCAGTGATATTGCAGTTGATAAACATTACAATCTATTTGGTTATATATAAATTAAATATTAATAGAATTTGCAATTAATTTTAAATATCATAGCAAGTAATTAAGAATAAAATATAGTGAAATAATTGATTGTTGGTAGAAGAGCACTCTGCGATTATTAAATAAGAGCAATATTATTATGGTTTACATGCATTAATAGCAGATGAGCACTCTGCGATTATTAATTAAGAGTAATATTTGTAAACAATATTTTCAATAGCCCTTGTTGAGTCTATCATCTAAGTTAAATTTCCACTTTTCAACTGTACTACTGCAGACAATATGAAGCAGATATAGAATAACAATTTTCAGGTTAGAGTAATAAGTAGGTACATATACATATGCACAGACTCTGGTAGGTCATTTACATATACAAGGAACAAAAGTGGCCATAAAACTGAACCCTGTGGAACTCCACTACTAACTCTTCTCCATTCAGACACTGTCTTACTCTAACCCTCTGTTCCCTTCCTTCTAAGTAAGTTTTTATCCATTCCAAAACATTTCCACCTATTCTAGCCATTGATTGCAGCTTCCTAATAAGTCTCCCATGTGTGTGATTACCTAATTGCCATTACCTAATTGTGTTTACGGGAAAGAGCCCAAAGCTCGTATCTTCCCGTCTCCTGATCGGTTCCATTTTATACTTAGTCATACTTATCATACCTGTCCTTAAAACTATGGATTGAGATAGCATTAACTACCTCCTCGCTTAGCCAATTCCAATTATCAACTACTCTTACACTGAAAAAGTATTTCCTTACATCCTGCAAAGAAGTTTTCTTACCAAGCTTCAAACTATGACCTCTAGTTCTAGAGCCAGCCATATCAAAATATCGATCCCTATCCACTCTATCATAACCATGAAGGAATTTAAAGACTGTCACCATATCCCCCGTCACTCTTCTAGCTTCGAGTGATGGTAAGTCTAATTCCCTCAGCCTCTCATCATAACTGAGATTGCGTATTTCTGGCACCAGTTTCGTGGCATGTCTTTGAACTTTTTCAAGCTTAGCTATGTGCTTTTTCAAGTGCGGATTCCAAAAGGGGGCTGCATATTCGAGTTTTGGCCTCACATAGGTTACATAAATATTTCTGAACATTTCCTTGTCCATGTGCCTGAAGGCTACCCTTACATTTGATAAGAATGCATATGCTGCCCTTACTATGCCATTTATATGTATTTCTGGAGACAAATCTGCCAGTATGTTTACTCCTAGATCTCTCTCATTTTCTGTCTCTTGAAGTTGTACTCCAGCCACCGAGTAGTCAAGCATGGGCCTTCTTGCACTTGGACCCATTCTCATTACCTTACATTTTGAAGTACTGAATTTCATTAGCCACTTTTCTGACCACTCATGCAGATTATTTAGATCCTCCTGAAGTTCTCTACCATTGTTCTCGTTTTTTACTTTCTTCACAATCTTTGCATCATCTGCAAACATATTCATGAATGAATTTACAGACTCTGGTAGGTCATTTACATATACAAGGAACAAAAGTGGCCCTAAAACTGAACCCTGTGGAACTCCACTACTAACTCTTCTCCATTCAGACACTGAGTGTCTTACTCTAACCCTCTGTTCCCTTCCTTCTAAGTAAGTTTTTATCCATTCCAAAACATTTCCACCTATTCTAGCCATTGATTGCAGCTTCCTAATAAGTCTCCCATGTGTGTGATTACCTAATTGTCATTACCTAATTGTGTTTACGGGAAAGAGCCCAAAGCTCGTATCTTCCCGTCTCCTGATCGGTTCCATTTTATACTTAGTCATACTTATCATACCTGTCCTTAAAACTATGGATTGAGATAGCATTAACTACCTCCTCGCTTAGCCAATTCCAATTATCAACTACTCTTACACTGAAAAAGTATTTCCTTACATCCTGCAAAGAAGTTTTCTTACCAAGCTTCAAACTATGACCTCTAGTTCTAGAGCCAGCCATATCAAAATATCGATCCCTATCCACTCTATCATAACCATGAAGGAATTTAAAGACTGTCACCATATCCCCCCTCACTCTTCTAGCTTCGAGTGATGGTAAGTCTAATTCCCTCAGCCTCTCATCATAACTGAGATTGCGTATTTCTGGCACCAGTTTCGTGGCATGTCTTTGAACTTTTTCAAGCTTAGCTATGTGCTTTTTCAAGTGCGGATTCCAAAAGGGGGCTGCATATTCGAGTTTTGGCCTCACATAGGTTACATAAATATTTCTGAACATTTCCTTGTCCATGTGCCTGAAGGCTACCCTTACATTTGATAAGAATGCATATGCTGCCCTTACTATGCCATTTATATGTATTTCTGGAGACAAATCTGCCAGTATGTTTACTCCTAGATCTCTCTCATTTTCTGTCTCTTGAAGTTGTACTCCAGCCACAGAGTAGTCAAGCTTGGGCCTTCTTGCACTTGTACCCATTCTCATTACCTTACATTTTGAAGTACTGAATTTCATTAGCCACTTTTCTGACCACTCATGCAGATTATTTAGATCCTCCTGAAGTTCTCTACCATTGTTCTCGTTTTTTACTTTCTTCACAATCTTTGCATCATCTGCAAACATATTCATGAATGAATTTACAGACTCTGGTAGGTCATTTACATATACAAGGAACAAAAGTGGCCCTAAAACTGAACCCTGTGGAACTCCACTACTAACTCTTCTCCATTCAGACACTGAGTGTCTTACTCTAACCCTCTGTTCCCTTCCTTCTAAGTAAGTTTTTATCCATTCCAAAACATTTCCACCTATTCTAGCCATTGATTGCAGCTTCCTAATAAGTCTCCCATGTGTGTGATTACCTAATTGTCATTACCTAATTGTGTTTACGGGAAAGAGCCCAAAGCTCGTATCTTCCCGTCTCCTGATCGGTTCCATTTTATACTTAGTCATACTTATCATACCTGTCCTTAAAACTATGGATTGAGATAGCATTAACTACCTCCTCGCTTAGCCAATTCCAATTATCAACTACTCTTACACTGAAAAAGTATTTCCTTACATCCTGCAAAGAAGTTTTCTTACCAAGCTTCAAACTATGACCTCTAGTTCTAGAGCCAGCCATATCAAAATATCCATCCCTATCCACTCTATCATAACCATGAAGGAATTTAAAGACTGTCACCATATCCCCCCTCACTCTTCTAGCTTCGAGTGATGGTAAGTCTAATTCCCTCAGCCTCTCATCATAACTGAGATTGCGTATTTCTGGCACCAGTTTCGTGGCATGTCTTTGAACTTTTTCAAGCTTAGCTATGTGCTTTTTCAAGTGCGGATTCCAAAAGGGGGCTGCATATTCGAGTTTTGGCCTCACATAGGTTACATAAATATTTCTGAACATTTCCTTGTCCATGTGCCTGAAGGCTACCCTTACATTTGATAAGAATGCATATGCTGCCCTTACTATGCCATTTATATGTATTTCTGGAGACAAATCTGCCAGTATGTTTACTCCTAGATCTCTCTCATTTTCTGTCTCTTGAAGTTGTACTCCAGCCACCGAGTAGTCAAGCTTGGGCCTTCTTGCACTTGTACCCATTCTCATTACCTTACATTTTGAAGTACTGAATTTCATTAGCCACTTTTCTGACCACTCATGCAGATTATTTAGATCCTCCTGAAGTTCTCTACCATTGTTCTCGTTTTTTACTTTCTTCACAATCTTTGCATCATCTGCAAACATATTCATGAATGAATTTACAGACTCTGGTAGGTCATTTACATATACAAGGAACAAAAGTGGCCCTAACACTGAACCCTGTGGAACTCCACTACTAACTCTTCTCCATTCAGACACTGAGTGTCTTACTCTAACCCTCTGTTCCCTTCCTTCTAAGTAAGTTTTTATCCATTCCAAAACATTTCCACCTATTCTAGCCATTGATTGCAGCTTCCTAATAAGTCTCCCATGTGTGTGATTACCTAATTGTCATTACCTAATTGTGTTTACGGGAAAGAGCCCAAAGCTCGTATCTTCCCGTCTCCTGATCGGTTCCATTTTAGACTTAGTCATACTTATCATACCTGTCCTTAAAACTATGGATTGAGATAGCATTAACTACCTCCTCGCTTAGCCAATTCCAATTATCAACTACTCTTACACTGAAAAAAGTATTTCCTTACATCCTGCAAAGAAGTTTTCTTACCAAGCTTCAAACTATGACCTCTAGTTCTAGAGCCAGCCATATCAAAATATCGATCCCTATCCACTCTATCATAACCATGAAGGAATTTAAAGACTGTCACCATATCCCCCCTCACTCTTCTAGCTTCGAGTGATGGTAAGTCTAATTCCCTCAGCCTCTCATCATAACTGAGATTGCGTATTTCTGGCACCAGTTTCGTGGCATGTCTTTGAACTTTTTCAAGCTTAGCTATGTGCTTTTTCAAGTGCGGATTCCAAAAGGGGGCTGCATATTCGAGTTTTGGCCTCACATAGGTTACATAAATATTTCTGAACATTTCCTTGTCCATGTGCCTGAAGGCTACCCTTACATTTGATAAGAATGCATATGCTGCCCTTACTATGCCATTTATATGTATTTCTGGAGACAAATCTGCCAGTATGTTTACTCCTAGATCTATCTCATTTTCTGTCTCTTGAAGTTGTACTCCAGCCACAGAGTAGTCAAGCTTGGGCCTTCTTGCACTTGTACCCATTCTCATTACCTTACATTTTGAAGTACTGAATTTCATTAGCCACATTTCTGACCACTCATGCAGATTATTTAGATTCTCCTGAAGTTCTCTACCATTGTTCTCGTTTTTTACTTTCTTCACAGTCTTTGCATCATCTGCAAACATATTCATGAATGAATTTAAAGACTCTGGTAGGTCATTTACATATACAAGGAACAAAAGTGGCCATAAAACTGAACCCTGTGGAACTCCACTACTAACTCTTCTCCATTCAGACACTGAGTGTCTTACTCTAACCCTCTGTTCCCTTCCTTCTAAGTAAGTTTTTATCCATTCCAAAACATTTCCACCTATTCTAGCCATTGATTGCTTCCTAATAAGTCTCCCATGTGTGTGATTACCTAATTGTCATTACCTAATTGTGTTTACGGGAAAGAGCCCAAAGCTCGTATCTTCCCGTCTCCTGATCGGTTCCATTTTATACTTAGTCATACTTATCATACCTGTCCTTAAAACTATGGATTGAGATAGCATTAACTACCTCCTCGCTTAGCCAATTCCAATTATCAACTACTCTTACACTGAAAAAGTATTTCCTTACATCCTGCAAAGAAGTTTTCTTACCAAGCTTCAAACTATGACCTCTAGTTCTAGAGCCAGCCATATCAAAATATCGATCCCTATCCACTCTATCATAACCATGAAGGAATTTAAAGACTGTCACCATATCCCCCCTCACTCCTCTAGCTTCGAGTGATGGTAAGTCTAATTCCCTCAGCCTCTCATCATAACTGAGACTGCGTATTTCTGGCACCAGTTTCGTGGCATGTCTTTGAACTTTTTCAAGCTTAGCTATGTGCTTTTTCAAGTGCGGATTCCAAAAGGGGGCTGCATATTCGAGTTTTGGCCTCACATAGGTTACATAAATATTTCTGAACATTTCCTTGTCCATGTGCCTGAAGGCTACCCTTACATTTGATAAGAATGCATATGCTGCCCTTACTATGCCATTTATATGTATTTCTGGAGACAAATCTGCCAGTATGTTTACTCCTAGATCTCTCTCATTTTCTGTCTCTTGAAGTTGTACTCCAGCCACAGAGTAGTCAAGCTTGGGCCTTCTTGCACTTGTACCCATTCTCATTACCTTACATTTTGAAGTACTGAATTTCATTAGCCACATTTCTGACCACTCATGCAGATTATTTAGATCCTCCTGAAGTTCTCTACCATTGTTCTCGTTTTTTACTTTCTTCACAGTCTTTGCATCATCTGCAAACATATTCATGAATGAATTTACAGACTCTGGTAGGTCATTTACATATACAAGGAACAAAAGTGGCCATAAAACTGAACCCTGTGGAACTCCACTACTAACTCTTCTCCATTCAGACACTGAGTGTCTTACTCTAACCCTCTGTTCCCTTCCTTCTAAGTAAGTTTTTATCCATTCCAAAACATTTCCACCTATTCTAGCCATTGATTGCAGCTTCCTAATAAGTCTCCCATGTGTGTGATTACCTAATTGTCATTACCTAATTGTGTTTACGGGAAAGAGCCCAAAGCTCGTATCTTCCCGTCTCCTGATCGGTTCCATTTTATACTTAGTCATACTTATCATACCTGTCCTTAAAACTATGGATTGAGATAGCATTAACTACCTCCTCGCTTAGCCAATTCCAATTATCAACTACTCTTACACTGAAAAAGTATTTCCTTACATCCTGCAAAGAAGTTTTCTTACCAAGCTTCAAACTATGACCTCTAGTTCTAGAGCCAGCCATATCAAAATATCGATCCCTATCCACTCTATCATAACCATGAAGGAATTTAAAGACTGTCACCATATCCCCCCCTCACTCTTCTAGCTTCGAGTGATGGTAAGTCTAATTCCCTCAGCCTCTCATCATAACTGAGATTGCGTATTTCTGGCACCAGTTTCGTGGCATGTCTTTGATCTTTTTCAAGCTTAGCTGTGTGCTTTTTCAAGTGCGGATTCCAAAAGGGGGCTGCATATTCGAGTTTTGGCCTCACATAGGTTACATAAATATTTCTGAACATTTCCTTGTCCATGTGCCTGAAGGCTACCCTTACATTTGATAAGAATGCATATGCTGCCCTTACTATGCCATTTATATGTATTTCTGGAGACAAATCTGCCAGTATGTTTACTCCTAGATCTCTCTCAATTTCTGTCTCTTGAAGTTGTACTCCAGCCACCGAGTAGTCAAGCTTGGGCCTTCTTGCACTTATACCCATTCTCATTACCTTACATTTTGAAGTACTGAATTTCATTAGCCACATTTCTGACCACTCATGCAGATTATTTAGATCCTCCTGAAGTTCTCTACCATTGTTCTCGTTTTTTACTTTCTTCACAATCTTTGCATCATCTGCAAACATATTCATGAATGAATTTACAGACTCTTGTAGGTCATTTACATATACAAGGAACAAAAGTGGCCCTAAAACTGAACCCTGTGGAACTCCACTACTAACTCTTCTCCATTCAGACACTGAGTGTCTTACTCTAACCCTCTGTTCCCTTCCTTCTAAGTAAGTTTTTATCCATTCCAAAATATTTCCACCTATTCTAGCCATTGATTGCAGCTTCCTAATAAGTCTCCCATGTGTGTGATTACCTAATTGTCATTACCTAATTGTGTTTACGGGAAAGAGCCCAAAGTTCGTATCTTCCCGTCTCCTGATCGGTTCCATTTTATACTTAGTCATACTTATCATACCTGTCCTTAAAACTATGGATTGAGATAGCATTAACTACCTCCTCGCTTAGCCAATTCCAATTATCAACTACTCTTACACTGAAAAAGTATTTCCTTACATCCTGCAAAGAAGTTTTCTTACCAAGCTTCAAACTATGACCTCTAGTTCTAGAGCCAACCATATCAAAATATCGATCCCTATCCACTCTATCATAACCATGAAGGAATTTAAAGACTGTCACCATATCCCCCCTCACTCTTCTAGCTTCGAGTGATGGTAAGTCTAATTCCCTCAGCCTCTCATCATAACTGAGATTGCATATTTCTGGCACCAGTTTCGTGGCATGTCTTTGAACTTTTTCAAGCTTAGCTATGTGCTTTTTCAAGTGCGGATTCCAAAAGGGGGCTGCATATTCGAGTTTTGGCCTCACATAGGTTACATAAATATTTCTGAACATTTCCTTGTCCATGTGCCTGAAGGCTACCCTTACATTTGATAAGAATGCATATGTTGCCCTTACTATGCCATTTATATGTATTTCTGGAGACAAATCTGCCAGTATGTTTACTCCTAGATCTCTCTCATTTTCTGTCTCTTGAAGTTGTACTCCAGCCACCGAGTAGTCAAGCTTGGGCCTTCTTGCACCTGTACCCGTGTGTGTGTGTGTGATTACCTAATTGTGATTACCTAATTGTGTTTACGGGAAAGAGCCCAAAGCTCGTATCTTCCCGTCTCCTGATCAGTTCAATTTTAGACTTAGTCATACTTATCATACCTGTCCTTAAAACTATGGATTGAGATAGCATTAACTACATCCTCGCTTAGCCAATTCCAATTATCAACTACTCTTACACTGAAAAAGTATTTCCTTACATCCTGCGAAGAAGTTTTCTTACGAAGCTTCAAACTATGACCTCTAGTTCTAGAGCCAGCCATATCAAAATATCGATCCCTATCCACTCTATCATAACCATGAAGGAATTTAAAGACTGTCACCATATCCCCCCTCACTCTTCTAGCTTCGAGTGATGGTAAGTCTAATTCCCTCAGCCTCTCATCATAACTGAGATTGCGTATTTCTGGCACCAGTTTCGTGGATGTCTTTGAACTTTTTCAAGCTTAGCTATGTGCTTTTTCAAGTGCGGATTCCAAAAGGGGGCTGCATATTCGAGTTTTGGCCTCACATAGGTTACATAAATATTTCTGAACATTTTCTTGTCCATGTGCCTGAAGGCTACCCTTACATTTGATAAGAATGCATATGCTGCCCTTACTATGCCATTTATATGTATTTCTGGAGACAAATCTGCCAGTATGTTTACTCCTAGATCTCTCTCATTTTCTGTCTCTTGAAGTTGTACTCCAGCCACCGAGTAGTCAAGCTTGGTCCTTCTTGCACTTGTACCCATTCTCTTTATCTTACATTTTGAAGTACTGAATTTCATTAGCCACTTTTCTGACCACTCATGCAGATTATTTAGATCCTCCTGAAGTTCTCTACCATTGTTCTCGTTTTTTACTTTCTTCACAATCTTTGCATCATCTGCAAACATATTCATGAATGAATTTACAGACTCTGGTAGGTCATTTACATATACAAGGAACAATAGTGGCCCTAAAACTGAACCCTGTGGAACTCCACTACTAACTCTTATCCATTCAGACACTGAGTGTCTTACTCTAACCCTCTGTTCCCTTCCTTCTAAGTAAGTTTTTATCCATTCCAAAACATTTCCACCTATTCTAGCCATTGATTGCAGCTTCCTAATAAGTCTCCCATGTGGAACAGTGTCAAATGCTTTCTGGAAGTCTAGGAATATGCAATCTGCCCAGCCCTCTCTTTCCTGTATGATTTTTCTTACTTCATCATAAAATTCTAATAAGTTTGTTACTGTTGATCTACTTTCTCTGAAGCCATGTTGCCTCACTGACAAAAAGTTGAAGGATTCCAAGTGAAGAGAGATATTTTTCCTTAGTAATTTCTCCATAACTTTGCAAACTATGCTGGTCAAGGAAACTGGTCTATAGTTCAGAGCCGTATCCCTCCTTCCCTTTTTGAAGATAGGTATCACATTTGCTTGTTTCCAGCATCTTGGAATCTCCCCCGACTCCAGTGACTCCTTAAATATGATACTTAGTGCCACTGATATTGTGTTTGCGCATTTTTTAAGCACATGAGGGGATATGTCATCAGGACCTGTAGCTTTATGAACATCTAAATCCATCAGCGCTTTGCATACCTCTGTGGCTGTAAGGTTGATGTTCTCTAATACCGGCCCTTGAGCTTCTATCACTGCAATCTGAGGGGGTGGGGTATTTTCTACTGTAAATACTGACTGAAACTCCTTGTTCAATTCTTTGCAGATCTCTTCATCCGTCTCAGTGATGCTTCCATCCGCTCTCTTTAGCCTTAAAACCTGTTCTTTTACCTTCAGTTTTCCTCTGAAAAAGCTGTGGAAAAGCTTGGGATTTTCTTTAGCCTTCCTGGTGATGTCCCTCTCATAGTCTCTCTCTGCCTCTCTCCTTTTACTTAGGTAGTCATTTCTTGCTCTTTTGTAGGTTTGCCAGGCATTTATGTTTTTTCTCCTCCTATACCTTTTCCAGCATTTGTCTCTCCACTCCTTAGCTCTTTTACACCCATTATCGAACCATTTCTCTCTGGCATGAATTACACCTACTTTGGTGACAGGTATGCAGCAATCTACTATCTTACCATATTTCTCACAAAAGATGTCATACATTTCTTGTACAGATTTGTTGTAAAATAAGGTTCTCCAGTCAATAACTGCAAAAAGCTCATTCATTTTGATGTAATCTCTTTTCCGATAGTTCCTCCTCATGTCCTCAGTGCCTCTACTCTCAGGAAGAATATCTTCAATGATATACTCCATCAACAACACACAGTGGTCACTCTTTCCAATTGGTGGTTCATACTCAATTTTTTCAATATCCAACACATTATCTGTGAACACCAGATCAAGTAGTGATGGCTCATCCCCACCCCTGGCCCTTGTTGGTTCCATTACATGTTGGTGTAGGAAATTCCTTTGTACGCAGTCTAGGAATCTTGCCCCGAATGAGTCCTCACCACTGTGTGGGTCAAGATTTATCCAATCTATCTCTTTATAATTAAAGTCTCCCATAATCAAAATCCTACATTTTTTTTCCCGTGCCATGTTAACAACTGAGTTTATGACTTCAATAGTACCTATATGACTTTCCTCATAAACTTCAAGCCTATTTTGGTTCCTTGGTGGGTTGTATACAACAGTTATTATAATGCTCTCTGACCCAGTATTTATGCGAGCAACAAGAAATTCCTTGAACTCACTTTCTATAGCCAAGTTTATTTCTTCAACTTGAATCCTTTCACTTATGAGCAGTGCTATCCCTCCACCAGTCCTCTCAGATCTTTCAACCCTTAGTATTCTGAAACCCTTAGGAAAAACTGTGACACTGTTTATGTCCTCACTCAACTTAGTCTCTGTAATTGCTACTATATCTGCCTTACTGTTGTGAATCCTATCTTTTAATTCTACTGCCTTACCAGCTAATCCATCAGCATTTGTGTATAACAATCTTAATGAGGCCCCATCCCCTGATCTTCTGTCATTATCTTCTTTATCTCCCCTTTGTCTGGAAGAACTCTGTAATGAAAATTTTTCTTCTCTTCTTCATTTCTTTCTTCATTTAACCTTCTTGCCTCTTGCAACAAGTTTTTGATCTTTCCCATCTCTTCCTGTGTTCTGTATTGTCTAATGAACACTTCTTTGAATTCTTGAAGGTCTTTTAGACTTTTTTCTCAACAATATTTCCCTACATGTTTCCCCTCTCTCAAAGGTTACTTTTGTTGGTCTCGGCTTTCCTTCCCTCGAATATTTACCTAGTTGGTGTATGTTTACAATATCATCAGGACCACATACTACTCCAAGCTTTCTTATCAGGTCTACAACCCTAGCTTTATTTTCTTCAAGTCTACCCTGCCATGTTGGTTCCTGGGACTCGCTTATGCCTGAGATTACCACTGTCTTCTCCTTATCAAGTGCCTGTCTGATGAGTGGGTTTGCCCTTTCCATCACAACGTCTTTCATTTTTTCGATTACTGTCTCTTTATAGTCAACTGTTTGTATGTTTTCCAGTGCCACCACCTTTACAGCCTCTTTTACTGCCACATTCCCCTTTAGTGCATCAGCAAAGGAAGTTTTCATGCATCATTTTCCATATTCAGCTCCTGGAACTCTTTTCTGAACTGTTCAATGTTTTCCTTAATCTGGACATTCCAAGCAGCAATCTCGTCTCTCTCAGAAGAGAGCAGTGAACTAACATCTAATTCCTTTAGGTTGTCATTCAGCTGTTTGTTTTTATCTTCTTGTTTAGAAATTCTAGATTCTAGTTGACTCTTTTCCCCTTCCAGCTTTTTTATTCTTTTTTCTAGTTCCTTTCTCTCCTGCCCTTGTGCTTTATTTGCTTCCTCCAAAGATCTTATTTGCTCTCTGAGTGTTTCATTCTCTTTCATTTCTCCATCCATATTCTGAATTTTATCATCAAGGCTTATAACCATTTCCTCTATATTCCTGATTTTCTGTTTGAGTCTCCTGATGGCTACCCCTCCTACCGACCCATGGATGGGAGAGGTTTGGGACAGAGATGGAGTCATTTTTATGTTCTCCCTCTCACAGAATATAGAAAGAAGACGAGAAAGAGGAAACAAAAGAGAAAAACGTTTAATTTAGCTTCACACCAAATTTTTATATCTCCATATAAGTGCTATTTAGTGACTCAGTTTATCTCTTTTCTGGTAACACACATCTTAACTTAAAAACTTGACCATGGTAATTTAAGGATAAAAAGAAAAAGAAAAAAAAATGCAGCAAAACAAAAGTCAGACCTGAAGGAAAAATTCGAACCTGTGTCTGAGGTGGCACCCACCTGTGTGTGTGTGTGATTATCATCATAATAGATTTCCCGTAAAGAAATAGCAGCCTACTCGTACAAATACATAAAATATCCTAATTAACTTTAGAATGATTGAGAAGGCATCATGTAAAAAAATTAAGTATCAGGCAAAAATTACATGAATATTTCCAATCGTATTTAAATATAACTAATCCAGTTTTACATCACGGACTCCCCTTTCTATTAAGAGCTAGAACGGAGCCTTATTTCGAAGGACTTGGGTAGTGCTACCGTTTGATAAAAATATTCATTTTGAAGTTTTGCTCGAATAATAATAATAATAATAATAATAATAATAATAATAATAATAATAATAATAATAATAATAATAATAAATAATACTGCGTACATACCTTGGATGTATACGGTGAGATGAATTTCGTAGTCCCAGGGAAAAAAAAAAGTGATTGGCTACACTTGGATGATTTTTAACAGGCACTTTACTTAAAGGTAAGACTTTTACTTCTTTTTAGATGACACTCATCCATTAAATATACATTACACTTCGACAAATCCCGAAATAGGCTGTAACTCGGACTAGTTTCTCTGATCGTTGTTCATATTCTTAATGGAAGGCGAAACTAGAAGACAAGATTCGAATACCTTCTCACTGACTTCATATTGTAGTTATTACATTACACTTAAATGCTTTAAATTTGTAAATAATTTATTATGCATCCAGAAAATATATAAATAAAGCTACAAACTATATATCAAACTGTAATATCAAAAACTTTATATAATAATTAAGTTGGAGAAGTCGTTAGCCAGAAATTGTATTGATAGAGTCGAATTGTCGTATGACTTCCGTCATGCTGAAGCCAGTCCGCCATGCTGAAGCCAGAATCTGAAACTTGTAACAGATCTTGAGGGGTAACGGTTGGTCGAGGGCACGGATATTTTATTACAATGTTTGTAGAAAGTGCCAAGGAAATATATGACTGGAACCGTGAGACTTAGGATCTGGCATCGAGAAGGGCAGGAAAGGCCAGGAAGTTAGCCATTTCCTAAACCACAAGAAACATAAGCAAGTGTTTCGTACGCAGGTACACGCCCAGGAGAGATGCCCAATAACTCCTCCCCAGAAGTAGGCGGGATTCCACTTTGAACCTGGCGTTGATTAGCTGGACTAGATCTCACTGATTTCATTGGAGAATTGGATGTTAAGCCACGCCCTGCCCCTGGGGGTATTTAAAGAACCACCCAGGGCAGAGACAGTTAGTTAGAACTTTGCCAGGGGCACGAATAGATCATAGATTGTGATAGTCATAGGGTGGGGGCATTGAGGCGTCGAAGTTGTGTTGTACTCTAGAATAAATATAAGCAAAGGATTCACTGCGTGTCCATTCTTTCCTTGTACCCGTCTGGTACTAATAATTATAAGTATATATACGTAGGAGGAAAATCCCTACGTCAGTGGTGACGCTCGGTGGGATAATAATAAAACCCTTACGTCAGTGGTGGCAGTGCGGTACGGATCTTCACGAGAAAAAAAAAAAAAAAAAAAAAAACATACGAAGAGACAGGTGAATGCCAGTGCAGACCCGTGCAGAGAAAATAAGAATGGCAAAAGCAGAAATCCAACATCTCCCAATTCAAGAAATGAGTGACGAGGCCAAACACCGGAGAATTCTCGAACTGGAGGAACAAGTGCAGCGCCTACAAGCACGCGCCGACGCCGCTCCGTCGAGAAGGAACTTGGCCGACGCCGACAGTGAAACCGACGCCTCAAACATCGACGAACAGCCGGCCGCTCCGAACCCCATGGTGACACAGGGAACGCAGCAGGACATGCCCCCACCCCGTGCCCTGGTTGTAAAGACGCCTCGAGTCAAAAATTCACTTTTATACCTCGACGGCGCAAATGTAAAAGACCGCGAATGTCCGTCCATAATTCCCGCGACCGACTTCCTGAAATACTTGGGTCTGCGTATGAGAAGTGACGAGTGGTCAAATAGAGAATATTATAAAACTTTGAAGGAACTATTTCTAAGATATTTCTTAGTAAGCCGAAGTGTGACCGGAGCATTGAGTGAAAATGCCCATTACAAGAGGTATAAGTTGCCGGATCCGACCAAGAAGACGGCGATTCGACGATTTTACTCGAAGAGAAGAAGGAAAACCCGCTCCTTCCTTGCCTTCTGCCACGAAGTTTTTCAGGACCACCTCCTTAAAATAGCTAAGTACTTGTGATCTGTATCCAGTGAGTAGTGGGACAATTAGTAAAAGAAATTGAGGTCGGTGGACGCCGCCATTTTGTCTTGTAGTTATGCTTTGACTCAGCCAACCCGCTTATAAGGGGTGTGGCGCTTAATAAGTTGATAAAAGTAGAATTTCTGTACCCATTACTAACATGGATAATTTGTACTAATAGCTATAAGCAGTAATAAACTCCATTTTTGTTATAATTTGAGTAATATAAAGAATTTGCGTTGGAAGTGTGTTCCATATATTTGTATTAATGCCTAGATTGAATTTTAAGAACGCGAATGTATCGATTTTTAATTGAAAAAATTTAATGCACGTGAAATCACTGTTACAGTATATTAATTTCTTAAGTGTAAGAATTACAGTGAGTAATATACTTGAATCTGCTTTTAAGGTTTTACTTAGAACACGTGTGGTTTTCGAGAAAGGAATGCGGAAGTGACCATTCGATCTCCCAACCTCGTTATTGTAAATCCGTAGTAATTGTACTGATCCTTGATATTTAATGTACGTGAAATCATTGTTATATTAATTTCTTAAAGCGTAAGAAATCGAGTGTTACGATTGCGCCTGTTTTTAAGTTTTTTTTTTCTTTTTTTGTTTGTTTTTATCCGCGGGAGTAATGTTTTAGCGAGAGAAAGACATCAACGACAGATCGTTCTTTTTGTGTTATGATGATGGGGAATTAATATTATGATACGTGTGTGGCATGTTCTTTTTGAAGAATAAGAAATTTTCGTGATATTAGTTAGAGATGAGTTTTTTTATTTCACGCTATGCAGGTGAAAGTAAGAGTAAATTAGAGTAGTTTGTGCTGTCCTAGAATAGGGAAGGTTTTTCAGTGTCACCCAAACGTAGCTGCAAGGGAGTAGAATGTTTGTTTGTTCGTTAGAATGGGACCTAGGACTGGTGAGGAAGTCTGTGACCGCACGGCTCAGCCGAGATTTCACCTTTACTCTTCTTCAGAGAGACCGGGAAAGGAAAACCAACATGTTGTAAATAAAAGGGACTTTCACAGACAGAAAGGGTATGATTGTCTTGAAAGTGATATAGCGAATGTGATAGCGAGTGAGTATGAATGACTGGGGGTATAATGGGGGGGTTGCTCTAGGGGGTGAAATCGCGGAAAGCACCGTTAGGAAGCATGATTGGGGAGTCTGCGAGGATCGTTCCCCTGCTCCGCCAGGTCCTTCTGCATGCCATATCAGAGTGTATTTATGGGAGGTGATGCGCTGTTGCAATATCTAGTGAGGGATATGGATGAGAAGGTAATTCTCCACCTGCCCAGATATGGTTGAAATGCCAAGTTTGTTTTATTTTTGTTTTGTCCCCTACTCCGCCATTGAGATTATTATTCGATTTCCGAGAGATTCCAAGATAGATGTTACGTGATAAAGGACGTGAATCTATGAATGATTCTTTATTTTCTTTGCTAGCTGCAGTATATACATTATTTGTCTGAAGAGATATGTTAGATTGATAAAGTAAAACTTTGCGAGTTTTAGCCATGATAATGTTTTATCAAAATTATTTCGGCTTGGTCATAAAGAAAGAGTGAGAGCTGACACGAAATGACAACAAGAATGTTACACAGCTGTATCCCGTATTTGAGAGAGCAGATATAAGTCAAATTCGAGATAGTAAAAGAAGATATATATTTTATGTTTGAATTGTTTACGTACAACTCCGTACGAGATTTTGAAGTTTAAGCAAAATGCATTCCTTACTGTTGATAATGAAATATACTTTTTGTTTTTATTATTGCATACACAGAGATAGACTTTTTATATTCTTAGATACCCGTTTTTGTTATAGTTCTTTTTGTATTGAAGAAATCTTTAAAATCTTACTTAAAGGATTCTGAAAAGATTATCTAGAGATAACCATGGTTAATCCCTAGCATTTTCATGAATTTTAGATTACAATCGGGCTAATTAAAGATAATTGAGATTATTAGAGATTATTTGCTGAGTTTTAAAGTTAAAATTAATGACACTTAAGTCCTTTTTAAGAAGTTGTTAAGAAAAGGATATTTGTACTTTTGTTGATAGTAGTAGGGATACTGTCACATATGATTTTAGTTTTTTTGCTTTAATTTCATCAGTGTGTGTGCTTCGACTTAACCCTCTGATTTATAGCACAAAAAGAGAGAGATTGTCATTATAGACAAGGATGTGTATGCTGTTACAGTAAAGTCCTTATCAAGATTAAACAGAGAGGAATGGATTTATGCTTCGACAGTTCTGCAGTTGTACACTAAGTTCTTTTTGCTTTTGTTTTTGTTAATGAGGGAATGAGAATAGCCGCTGACAATAAACGTAAGACTCTATCGGTGGTCATTGCTAACGTTTATTCACGTTCATTTGTTTATTTATTTTTATTATTAGAGATACTCTGCGACGATTTTTTATTTTCAGTACAAGTAAAAGACAGAGGCCCATCTCAGCTGACTTGTGAGTGGAAACCGCAACGTATTTCAAGGTCGCCCAGTCTCCCCCTCTCTCTCTCTCTTTCTCTCTCTCTCTCTCTCTCTCTCTTTCCTACCTTTCACTCGACTCTGAGCCTGACAGAGGCTCCGTTCAATGCTAAAAGAACGTTGCTGTCTTTGATTTTTTGTGTGTGTTATTTTCCAGCGAAGCTAGGCGATAATTGTGCCTACATTTCATTGCAGTCAATAGATTGTTGCATGCTGTTATTGCATAAATACTGATAAGATATCGGTAATACCGCCATTGGCCTAAATATTTTTGCCACATGTCGCAACTGTTTGGAGAATAAATAGAACTCCCATTGACAAATTGTGGAGCCAGCAAGTTGCCACTTATGCTATATATATACATTGATTATGACAGCAGGAATTTGAATATTAAAGGAGACTGTGTTAGAATAAGCATCACTATGAAATATAAGTATAGAACTCTGTTCTTACTTCTGAATATCAGTCTCCATTGTATATATATTGATATTTTTGATTTAGTATATTTATTTTTATTGTTTATTATTCTTATTTTTTAATCATGATTATTAGTAATGTTATTATGTTGACTGATATTGTTGCTATCTCTCAATGGCCTGTTGCTAATTATTATTTTTGAAATGAAATCAGCAGTAACTTGATGATTTGTATCTTTTATCTGAATTCATACTTGATGTTACTGTAGCCACCGCTAATAAGAATATTTCTTTAGTGGCTTTTCTCAGCATTTAATGATTATTCTTTTTGACATTTATAGTAGAGTAATGCTATGTAGCAGTTGCTAAGTCCTAAGTATCTTGGAATAATAATCTAGTTGTGTAGACACATACCTTCCATTACCACCCTATTCCTAGGCAGCCCCGACCTGCAAGTTCTAAAAGTCTTTAGATTTTGTCCGTCAGACAAGTCCCTAGTGCCCATTGAATAGAGA
>JAXCGZ010019035.1:87500-95000 GCA_037179515.1 Halocaridina rubra
AGAAGCGTGTTGTGGCTTTTTCTACTTCACTGATCAGAGGAAAGTTTTGACGCTGGCATTGCCCATAATGGTCTTACTTTTGGTTCCATTAGGAGTCTGTGTGTAATTTACACCATGAAAATATGAGGTATTATAAAGCATATTATCTTTATTAAACTTCATAACCCCTTCCCTGATACAATTAGGGCGATTTTCATCACTGTCTGTATGACTCATAAAAGATATCGTCGTGCTTCGTGGACTTTGATTGTAATGGATATTCACAATTGCAGAAATTATGCGTAGGTCATTGCTTTTGTTACAGTGACGTAACTGTTATCAACAACAGATGAAGTTTCATTTCTTGATCATTGTTTATGTTTTGGCACCTGTATATTTAGTATATTAAAATGATATATAAGGGAAGTTACCACGAGACAAGGATGAAACTTATTACTTTCTATCATATCTTTTATTTGACGGGTGTGGAATGTACGGATGTCAAAGGTTTGAATATGATTTTTTTTTTTTTTTGAAGAGCAAAATAAATTAGCATTAATTCTAGGCTGAATCGATAATAATAATAATAATAATAATAATAATAATAATAATAATAATAATAATAATAATAATAATAATAATAATAATAATAATATAATAATAAATAGATAAATAAATAAATGAAATTTTTAGATAAGGAGCATATTGAATAGTAGTCGTTACATGCATTACCATTTGATTTGACTGGGTCGTTATGAAGTTATACCTTAATTTTTTACAATAGTTCGTCTGTGCATTTTACTTGTTTCTTCTCCGTAATTGCACGTTCATTACCCATTTCATCTGTCTGATTTGCAATTTACCTGTATTTTTCGATAAGGTTAAAGTAAGTTTTTTTCTTCTACCTAATTGCTATTTCTTTTACCATTTAAGTTTACTCGAATAATCTGTACTTATACTTTTTTTTTTTTACAATTGTTTAAGCAAATTTAAGGAGGTTTTGCGTTTGTCCTCTACTTAATTGCACGTTTGTACTTACCACTGGATTTTACTTGCATAATTTGTACCTCTCACCTTCAACCAATATTCTTAAATTTTTCATCTTCAAATTTATACCGTAAGGAGAGAGAGAGAGAGAGAGAGAGAGAGAGAGAGAGAGAGAGAGAGAGAGAGAGAGAGAGAGAGAGAGAGAGAGAGAGAGATATGCACATGTTCATTACTTCATCTTTGTAAGCATTATCTCTTTGTACATCATCGCGTGAAATTAGTCAGTTCGCCATCACAACATGACCAAAACACGGATGGTGTGACTTTAGCCCTCTCAGCGATTTCCAGATTGACATAAGGCTCTTATCAGTGATTGTTTTGGTTTTTACTTGGGACTGTTCTCTCTCTCTCTCTCTCTCTCTCTCTCTCTCTCTCTCTCTCTCTCTCTCTCTCTCTCTCTCTCTCTCTCTCTCTCTCTCTCTCAATTTTAATTTAGCATTCTTAGTTATATAGATATGCTTCACTTATTTGTTTATGAATATAATTTTGTATTATATATTTATTGATTAATATATATATATATATATATATATATATATATATATATATATATATATATATATATATATATATAATATATATATATATACAGTATATAAGAATGACCAAGATGATACACAATATCAGAAATCTACCATATGAGGACAGATTAAAAAAACTTAATCTACATTCTCTAGAGAGGCGAAGAGTTAGGGGGGATATGACTGAGGTGTATAAATGGTTTAAAGGGATTAACAAGGGAGATATTAATAAAGTTTTAAAAATTCATGATCAAACCAGAACTCGTAATAATGGATTTAAGCTTGATAAATTTAGGTTCAGAAGGGAAATTGGTAAAAATTGGTTTGGTAATAGAGTAGCTGATGCATGGAACAAGCTTCCTAGTATGATAGTAAATGCCAATACCTTAGACACCTTCAAATGTAGATTAGATAGACATATGACAGAGGTAGGGTGGGTATGAATAGGTTAGTGCTTATTAGAAAAATCATAAAAAGAAAAATAGAATAAATAAGTAGAGTAGAATAGAATAGGTTAGACATGCTGAAAATACAATTCAAAAATGGAGCTGCCTCGTGTGTGCCAGTAGGCATGTTGCAGTGTCCTCTATTCTTATGTTCTTATGTTCTTATAAGAGTTGAAAATATTTTGTACTGAAGAATCATTTGGTGTTTCAGTAAAATGTACCTCATTTCTCACATGTGATCAATCTTTCCCATTTCTTATTAAGTTAATGTCTTATCATAATAGGGGAAGGTCAGGCCACATTTATTTGGAAGTAACTGTATCAGTGGTAGGAAGCGCGTTGGGGTGCCAGATTCGTGGGCTACCATTGATAGGTTGTTTTACAGTCACCAGTAGGAGCTCCATATATATATTCAGTTTAGAGTTACGTAAATACCCCCATGTTGGGGCACATCATTTTGCAAAACTGACTTGTTTAGTCTCCAAAGATTATCTTATATTGGTCAAAACTCATTACTGAAACCTACCGGAATATTTCTTAATAATTTTTTATAGTTCTCTCCCACTTTGGGCCAGAGAACCTTGACATACTCATAGGTGCCTTTTCGATGAAAGGTGCAATGACCTGACCTAAGGTTGCCATGTATTGGTCAAAATTAAGAACTACAATCGACAAGGATTTAGTACTATTTTGCTTTAAACTGAAGAATATTTTCCAACTTTAATAATTATACAACCACGGTGCAAACTACCCGTATAGCCAGTGATATAAAGTTACCACAAGAAATAAGAAGTAAAGTAGAAGCATCCTTTAAGTATGTTGAAGAAGATGACCCCGATTAGGAGTGTAATGGTTTTCAGAGCTTGACCTGATTTGCTAAGCCTCAGCCAACGCAGAGGTCACTCGAAGCACTTCAGTACCACGTGACAGTTTTTACACGTTTATTAGTAACATATACCACGCAGACTAATCTCGTAAACAATACACGTCAATAATACTACGTCATTGATTTGTAACTGAATGATGATTTCAGTTTGTATATTGCATTCCATCCGAGGAACATGCTTGGTAAAATAAATAAATTCTAACTCTCAAAGGAATGCTAAAAGATGTTTTTCATCATTAACTGCTGTATAAGCAATATATTCACCAGATGAGTCACGCAAGTATATTCATGCCTTGTAGATACACATTAAGTGTAGGAAACCTGTCGGAAAGTTAGATGAAAAAGAGGAGTGTGGTTTTACCATGGCATATTAGATCATAGCAAATAGACACATACACACCACACCTAACGAAAGAGGGGTGGATACGTGACCAATTTTAATGCATTCATCCCTTTATTACATATCCAGACCACTCCACGTAACATGAGGCCATATAGATAGAATTTAATATATCTAACAGTAGATGATGTGGCATTTTCTCTCATGACCCGCAATATGTATATATATTTCTGGGGCATTTGGATCACGAATATTATTTTCTCTTCCCTCTATCAAGATATGGGTTTCCGAACTTGGCTGCTTTTGAAATCGTTCAGTTTTAAGGTCTCGGTACGAATGAATGTACTATTTATTTGAGAGTTATTTACTGTTGTAATGTAAATTGTCATGGGATGGCACAGATGAAGATTATAGTTGTTCATTGAATTGAACGTATATTTTACAGTAGTAGCCTACATTCTCTCTCTCTCTCTCTCTCTCTCTCTCTCTCTCTCTCTCTCTCTCTCTCTCTCTCTCTCTCTCTCTCTCTCTCTCTCTCTCTCTCTCTCTCTCTCTCTCTCTCTCTCTTGGAAAATGTTTTGTTTCACTTGTTCTATAATTCACTACACACTGTTCCCCAGAGAGTTCAAAACTACAAACGGTAACTTTTTTTTTTTTTTCTTTTATTTTTTAAATGTCAAATGTACAATATTTACAATTGTTAAATGATTACAAAATTACATTGGAAAATTCTTTAGTTAATATATTCTGTATATTACTTGCATAACAAATATTCAAGAACCATTTCAAATAATTAAATTTACCTTTAATTAAACATAAAGTTTCCCATTCAGTCAAGTTCTGTGTACGACTAGTCCATACACAATATAGATAATTACAAATAAGCAGAACTGCAGTGTTCTCATCTCTTCTACTTCTTCCTTTACATTAATAATTTTAGCCAGTTATTATCTTGTACTGAACACATCAAATTAAATTTACTTTTAAACCAATGAAAAATATTTTTTATTCTTATACAAAAATAGAATATATGCATTGTATATTCAGGTTCACCACAAAAGTCACAATTTCCATTATTCTTAATTCCTAACATTTCTAAATGTTTATTTGTGGGTAATTTTTCATGTAAATATTTAAATATAAATTCTCTCTCCCTTAAACCAACCACTGGATGATTAACATTTTTCCATATATTACTCCACTGTAGCAAAGGATAATCTTTCTCTACTAATGGCTGTGACTTAACAAATATAACAGAATATATGTCTTTGCTTTTTATATGAGGAAATTTAGCATGTTTACACATTTTTCTTATGTTTTCCACTACACCAGAGTAAAACATGGGACATATATATGATACATCTGGATACTTATTTGTGTTTACTAAATAGCTTAGTCTTATGCTACAATAATAAATATTTAATAGTCTTCCTTCCAAAGTTTCTTTAAGGCTAGTAGCTGTAAGAATTGCAGCAGCTTTATTAAAAACATCTACTATACCAAGACCCCCTTCACTTTTAGGCAAAAGCAAGGTAGCTCTACGGATGGGATGATAGCTTCCCCTCCAAAGATACCTGAATATTAAAACATTTACTTTTTGTGCAAATCTCTTGCTTAATGGAAGTGTATGGGCTACATACCATACTTTCGATAATAAAATACAATTCACAATTATTGCCTTCTGAAAAATTGTAAGATACCTTTGGGCAAGCATACTGATCCGTTTCTCTAGTTTTTCTATTATTATATTCCAATTCATTTCCATAGTCATCTTTTCGTCTTCACAATAAGAAATTCCCAATATCTTTAGATTATATTCTGTTTTAAGCCAACGAAGAGGCCAGTCATTTTTACCATGCCATTTCCCTATCCCAGTTATACTACTTTTATCTCTATTTAAAAGGGCACCACTTGCTTTTTCAAATAAATGTATTTCCTTAAAAACCTCAACTATAGATTCCTCTGTTGATACAAACACAGATGAATCATCTGCAAATCCTTGCATGCAAATTTTCCATCCATTTGGAAGCTGTGGTGATATTATTCTTTTATTATTCTTAATACCTAAAAAGAGAGGTTCTTGGTAAATTACATATAACATCATTGACAGTGGACATCCTTGTCTCACAGATCTCATAATTGGAAAAAACATCACTCAACATTCCATTAATACTCAACCGACTGCAACAATCTTTATATAACATTTTCATCCAACTAATATACAAATCTGGAATTCCTAACTTATTCATAATTTTAAACAAAAAATCGTGGTGAACAGTATCAAATGCTGTATTCCAATCTAACTTCATAATGGCCATTGCATAATTATTTTTATAAGTATAATGAATAATGTCTCTAATATTATTATTGCAGTGCACTATTGATCTACCTTTAACACTGCAAAACTGTTCAACAGAGATCAATTTATTCATTACCGTCTTTAATCTGTTGGCCAAAAACTTAGCAATGATTTTATAGTCTACATTCAAGAGTGAAATTGGTCTCCATCCACTCAGTGTTTGATCTTCACTTCCCTTACTCAATAATATTATTATGCCCTCATTTTGTAAGTTCGAAAGTTCCTGTCTGTCCAATATATGTTTTATCACTTCAAAAAAATCATTTCTAATTATTTTCCAAAATTCTTTGTAAAATTCTGATGGTAATCCATCTATTCCTGGCGCTTTCCCTGTACCCATATCTTTAATCACATTCCCTAATTCTAACATACTAATATTACCAATTAAATCGTTACAGTCAATATCATTTAATTTATTACAACATAAATCCAGTAACATATCTTGTAACTGACAGTCACCTTCCACCTTATCATACAAGTTCCCATAAAAATCTTTAGCATGAGTTAAAATTGCTTTAGTATTATTCGTGTGGACTATTTTCTATGTAACTTTAGCAGTTGTATGTAATGTCTGTTAGATGTCACTTTTTTCCTTGTTAAGAATATAGCGTTTGTATCCAGTACGGTAGATAATATATTCTTAGGAACTGCATTATTAGAGAGAGATAGTTGGGTCATATTCATTTCTATATTTAGTGTTTAATTTTTTTTTTAGTTATTAATTAATTACTTATTCAGTTTATTTACTTATCATTTTAATTTAAAGTCACCTTAAATTCAAAGATCAAATTACATTGATAATTAATATATCATCTTCCTAAAATGTTAGGGTGAGCTTGGGTGACAGGAGGCTGTTAGAAGGGTGAAAGCAATAACATTACGCAGCATTATCCGCGTTACCTTCCCTACTACCTTACATAAAAAAACAACAACAACTTGTCCTTCTTGAAAATATCTTACCTTTTGCTATCAAGACTGCTTATTTTTACACTTTCTTAGTCAAATAAAGAAGAAAACTAGAAAAGATTTGTTTTTTTTCAGATGACAACCCTTGATAGATATTGGTTCTTGTAATGATAAATGGGTATCAAACAAATATTATGTCATTAACCCTACTGTAATGGGTGTGATTATTCTTGTTATATTTTATACGGTTGTTTTGTCCTCGTGTCACATGATATGGTCATGACACACTCGGTGATAATGAATGATGTCATTAAAGCTTAGCACGCATCGGTCTCATATTGGGTAGAATATGTGAATTCTTATTACGATACTTTCACATGCAAAGACCCACATATTCTGAGCTTGTGTTCCTGATCTAACTCCGTGGCATCACACTCACTATCCTCATGGACATTCATCTCTGTACAGTGTGCTTATGTAATACCCACAAGGATTTTCTTGGAAGGAGAAAATTTTTTAACAATATAGCGTTATTTTTACTTTGTTGGTTCACTGATGGGCTTCCTTACCATATATATATATATATATATATATATATATTATATATATATATATATATATATATATATATATATATATATATATATATATATATATATATATATATATATATGCGTGTGCGTGTGTGTGTGTGGACTCAGTTATTGAAAATGGACCTAAAGTTTACGATTCTCTATTTTATTGAAATAATATTCCTCGTACTGTGAATAATTTTCGTAAGATTATATTTTTTTTGTATCTGCTCAGGAAGATTACTTGCTATCCTAGGGTCTACTCTAGGGCTCTGAGGGAGTGTATGATGTGTTGGTGGCTTATATGGTTGTGTGCGGCGCAGTTTTCCATAATGTGTTTCCCGGGTTGCTCTCAATGTTTGTGTCTAGAAGGAGTCTTCGAGAAATGACCGCCGATGATTTATTTCTCGGTGTAAACATTTTTGTTGTTGTTGTTGTTGTTGT
>JAXCGZ010019035.1:97500-120782 GCA_037179515.1 Halocaridina rubra
CCATATGCCTGATATTTGACCTCTTCATATTCAGAAATGATATTACTTTTGTGCGAGTTGAAATAGTAACCAAGCATTTACTAGCGGTGCAAGGCATTGAAAAGGTTCAGAAGTGTTGGGTTAAACTGTTGTTAATACAATAACTAGTAGGTTAGGTGGCAGTGGGGTGTGCAGAAGTACCTTTAGGTGGGATCATTTTGCCATTCATAGTTGTTTTCGGTGTAATTTTTGAAGTTACATTTGTCAATTGCGAGCTAATGAATGTTGATACAATAGTTGTTTATAATTCTCTTCAATTTTACACCCGAGAACTGTGAGATGCCTGGAGATACTCACCGGTGAAAAGTATTATAATCTGACCCAAGGTTGGCATGTTCTGGTCAAAACTCAATACAGCCAAATACAAGGAACAAACAAGAAGGTTTACTTTGAAGGGTACTTTCCAAATGTGATTTATTGTGTATACCGTTGGGCAAATATCCCACCACTGATATAAAGTTCTCAATATTAATAAAAGAATCAAATATAATAAGAACCTAACATGTTTAAAGGGGTGCTCTTCCAATATGTTATCCGCCAAGAACATTCACATTCCAATACGTGTTCTACCAAGGTTTTGCCGTTTTGTTTACCTAAACAATATAAATATATTACATGTGTATATATATATATATATATATATATATATATATATATATATATATATATATATATATATATATATATATATATATATATATATATATATATATGTGTGTGTGTGTGATTACCTAATTGTGATTACCTAATTGTGTTTACGGGAAAGAGCCCAAAGCTCGTATCTTCCCGTCTCCTGATCGGTTCCATTTTTAGACTTAGTGATACTTATCATACCTGTCCTTAAAACTATGGATTGAGGTAGCATTAACTACCTCCTCGCTTAGCGAATTCCAATTATCAACTACTCTTACACTGAAAAAGTATTTCCTTACATCCTGCAAACAAGTTTTCTTACGAAGCTTCAAACTATGACCTCTAGTTCTAGAGCCAGCCATATCGAAATATCGATCCCTATCCACTCTATCATAACCATGAAGGAATTTAAAGACTGTCACCATATCCCCCCTTACTCTTCTAGCTTCGAGTGATGGCAAGTCTAATTCCCTCAGCCTCTCATCATAACCGAGATTGCGTATTTCTGGCACCAGTTTCGTGGCATGTCTTTGAACTTTTTCAAGCTTAGCTATGTGCTTTTTCAAGTGCGGATTCCAAAAGGGGGCTGCATATTCGAGTTTTGGCCTCACATAGGTTACATAAATATTTCTGAACATTTCCTTGTCCATGTGCCTGAAGGCTACCCTTACATTTGATAAGAATGCATATGCTGCCCTTACTACGCCATTTATATGTATTTCTGGAGACAAATCTGCCAGTATGTTTACTCCTAGATCTCTCTCATTTTCTGTCTCTTGAAGTTGTACTCCAGCCACCGAGTAGTCAAGCTTGGGCCTTCTTGCACTTGTACCCATTCTCATTACCTTACATTTTGAGGTATTGAATTTCATTAGCCACTTTTCTGACCACTCATGCAGATTATTTAGATCCTCCTGAAGTTCTCTACCATTGTTCTCGTTTTTTACTTTCTTCACAATCTTTGCATCATCTGCAAACATATTCATGAATGAATTTACAGACTCTGGTAGGTCATTTACATATACAAGGAACAAAAGTGGCCCTAAAACTGAACCCTGTGGAACTCCACTACTAACTCTTCTCCATTCAGACACTGAGTGTCTTACTCTAACCCTCTGTTCCCTTCCTTCTAAGTAAGTTTTTATCCATTCCAAGACATTTCCACCTATTCTAGCCATTGATTGCAGCTTCCTAATAAGTCTCCCATGTGGAACAGTGTCAAACGCTTTCTGGAAGTCTAGGAATATGCAATCTGCCCAGCCCTCTCTTTCCTGTAAGATTTGGCTTACCTCATCATAAAATTCTAATAAGTTTGTTACTGTTGATCTTCCTTCTCTGAAGCCATGTTGCCTTACTGACAAAAAGTTGAAGGATTCCAAGTGAAGAGAGATATGTTTCCTTAGTAGTTTCTCCATAAGTTTGCAAACTATACTGGTCAAGGAAACTGGTCTATAGTTCAGAGCCGTATCCCTCCTTCCCTTTTTGAAGATAGGTATCACATTTGCTTGTTTCCAGCATCTTGGAATCTCCCCCGACTCCAGTGACTCCTTAAATATGATACTTAGTGCCACTGATATTGTGTTTGCGCATTTTTTAAGCACATGAGGGGATATGTCATCAGGACCTGTAGCTTTATGAACATCTAAATCCATCAGCGCTTTGCATACCTCTGTGGCTGTAAGGTTGATGTTCTCTAATACCGGCCCTTGAGCTTCTATCACTGCAATCTGAGGGGGTGGGGTATTTTCTACTGTAAATACTGACTGAAACTCCTTGTTCAATTCTTTGCAGATCTCTTCGTCCGTCTCAGTGATGCTTCCATCCGCTCTCTTTAGCCTTAAAACCTGTTCTTTTACCTTCAGTTTTCCTCTGATAAAGCTGTGGAAAAGCTTGGGATTTTCTTTAGCCTTCCTGGTGATGTCCCTCTCATAATCTCTCTCTGCCTCTCTCCTTTTACTTAGGTAGTCATTTCTTGCTCTTTTGTAGGTTTGCCAGGCATTTATGTTTTTTCTCCTCCTATACCTTTTCCAGCATTTGTCTCTCCACTCCTTAGCTCTTTTACACCCATTATCGAACCATTTCTCTCTGGCATGAATTACACCTACTTTGGTGACAGGTATGCAGCAATCTACTATCTTCCCATATTTCTCACAAAAGATGTCATACATTTCTTGTACAGATTTGTTGTAAAATAAGGTTCTCCAGTCAATAACTGCAAAAAGCTCATTCATTTTGATGTAATCTCCTTTCGGATAGTTCCTCCTCATGTCCTCAGTGCCTCTACTCTCAGGAAGAATGTCTTCAATGATATACTCCATCAACAACACACAGTGGTCACTCTTTCCAATTGGTGGTTCATACTCAATATTTTCAATATCCAACACATTATCTGTGAACACCAGATCAAGTAGTGATGGCTCATCCCCACCCCTGGCTCTTGTTGGTTCCATTACATGTTGGTGTAGGAAATTCCCTTGTACGCAATCTAGGAATCTTGCCCCGAATGAGTCCTCACCACTGTGTGGGTCAAGATTTATCCAATCTATCTCTTTATGATTAAAGTCTCCCATAATCAAAATCCTACATTTTTTCTCCCGCGCCATGTTAACAACTGAGTTTATGACTTCAATCGTACCTATATGACTTTCCTCATAAATTTCAAGCCTATTTTGGTTCCTTGGTGGGTTGTATACAACAGTTATTATAATGCTCTCTGACCCAGTATTTATGCGAGCAACAAGAAATTCCCTGAACTCACTTTCTATAGCCAAGTTTATTTCTTCAACTTGAATCCTCTCACTTATGAGCAGTGCTATCCCTCCACCAGTCCTCTCAGATCTTTCGACCCTTAGTATTCTGAAGCCCTTAGGAAAAACTGTGACACTGTTTATGTCCTCACTCAACTTAGTCTCTGTAATTGCTACTATATCTGCCTTACTGTTGTGAATCCTATCTTTTAATTCTACTGCCTTACCAGCTAATCCATCAGCATTTGTGTATAACAATCTTAATGAGGCCCCATCCCCTGATCTTCTGTCATTATCTTCTTTATCTCCCCTTTGTCTGGAAGTATTCTGTAACGAAAATTTTTCTTCTCTTCTTCATTTCTTTCATCATTTAACCTTCTTGCCTCTTGCAACAAGTTTTTGATCTTTCCCATCTCTTCCTGTGTTCTGTATCGTTTAATGAACACTTCTTTGCATTCTTGAAGGTCTTTTAGACTTTTTTTTCTCAACAATATTTCCCTACATGTCTCCCCTCTCTCAAAGGTTACTTTTGTTGGTCTCGGCTTTCCTTCCCTCGAATATTTACCTAGTTGGTGTATGTTTACAATATCCTCAGGACCACATACTACTCCAAGCTTTCTTATCAGGTCTACAACGTTAGCTTTATTTTCTTCAAGTCTCCCCTGCCATGTTGGCTCCTGGGATTCACTTATGCCTGAGATTACCACTGTCTTCTCCTTATCAAGTGCCTGTCTGATGAGTGGGTTTGCCCTTTCCATCACAACGTCTTTAATTTTTTCGATTTTTTCGTGTGTGTGTGTGTGTGTGTGTGTGTGTGTGTGTGTGGTGTGTGTGTGTGTGTGTGTGTGTGTGTGTGTGTGTGTGTGTGTGATTACCTAATTGTGTTTACGGGAAAGAGCCAAAAGCTCGTATCTTCCCGTCTCCTGATCGGTTCCATTTTATACTTAGTGATACTTATCATACCTGTCCTTAAAACTATGGATTGAGATAGCATTAACTACCTCCTCGCTTAGCTAATTGTGTGTGTGTGTGTGTGTGAGTGTGTATGTATATATATATATATATATATATATATATATATATATATATATATATATATATATATATATATATATATATATATATATATATATATATATATGTGTGTGTGTGTGTGTGTGTGTGTGTGTGTGTGTGTGTGTGTGTATAAACATATATATATATATATATATATATATATATATATATATAAATATATATATATATATATATATATATATATATATATATATATATATATATATATATATATATATATATATATATATTTAAAAACCCCTGAGGGAGATGAGTAAAAGAAAAATATCGTGTTTCCCTGCTTGTCGTAAAAGTTGACTGAATGAGGCGGATGTGTGTTTTCTTTCTGCAAGGAGTGAAGGTACTTTGCTTTGACTCAGCCACCCACCTTACAAGGGGGAGTAGGACTCTTGTGTATACACACACACACACACACACACACACACACACACACACACACACACACACACACACACACACACACACACACATATATATATATATATATATATATATATATATATATATATATATATATATATATATATATATATATATATATATATATATATATATATATACACACACAGGGTGTTCGGATAGTCACTGTGCACTTATATATTTATTAACATTTAAATATTTATATTTATATTTATATATTTATTAAGTGCACAGTGACTTTTCGAACACCCAGTGTGTGTGTGTGTGTGTGTGTGTGTGTGTGTGTGTGTGTGTGTGATTACCTAATTGTGATTACCTAATTGTGTTTACGGGAAAGAGCCCAAAGCTCGTATCTTCCCGTCTCCTGATCGGTTCCATTTTTAGACTTAGTGATACTTATCATACCTGTCCTTAAAACTATGGATTGAGGTAGCATTAACTACCTCCTCGCTTAGCGAATTCCAATTATCAACTACTCTTACACTGAAAAAGTATTTCCTTACATCCTGCAAACAAGTTTTCTTCCGAAGCTTCAAACTATGACCTCTAGTTCTAGAGCCAGCCATATCGAAATATCGATCCCTATCCACTCTATCATAACCATGAAGGAATTTAAAGACTGTCACCATATCCCCCCTTACTCTTCTAGCTTCGAGTGATGGCAAGTCTAATTCCCTCAGCCTCTCATCATAACCGAGATTGCGTATTTCTGGCACCAGTTTCGTGGCATGTCTTTGAACTTTTGTGTGTGTGTGTGTGTGTGTGTGTGTATCTTTTAGCCATTAAACATGGTTTCCTTAAGAAATTATCTATATATATATATATATATATATATATATATATATATATATATATATATATATTATATATATATATATATATATATATCTTTTGGCCTGTAAGCATGAATTGCTTGTGTGTGTGTGTACCTTGGCTTGTTATATAGCCAATATTTACACATACTATAGATGAAAGAGGGCGTCGATGCGTGTCGCGTTGTAATGGAGTTATATCCTTTAGTATTTGTCAAGACCACTCCCCGTAAAATAAGGTCATAGGCATAAAACGCAGTGTGTCCAACATTAGATTATATGGGATGATAAGATTGATATTTCATACGCCTTCATAACCCTCTTCATGGACAATGTGCGAGTCATGTAGAATTGCAATATAAACTGGCATGCATGGTATTGACATAGCTAAGTAAATATGCTACTATTTCAAGATTATCAGTAACGCCCGTGCTATATATGCATTACTGTTAGCAAAACTATAAATATGATAACATATAGAAGAAACTGTCAAGTTGTAATGAACCCTTTTGGGGAATTCAACAATTAACTTTTTCTTTTGAAAAAATGTGTATTTGGAAAGAAGACTACTATTCTGAGACTTAATGAACGTAATAATTTTTTTTTTTATTCTCTCTGTGGTTTATATTTTCTGCTTATATTAATGTTTTCTGTGTACGATAAAGTCTTCCTTAAAGTCTCTCTCTCTCTCTCTCTCTCTCTCTCTCTCTCTCTCTCTCTCTCTCTCTCTCTCTCTCTCTCTCTCTCTCTCTCTCTCTCTCTCTCTCTCTCTCTCTCTCTCTCTCTCTCTCTCTCTCTACTATATATATATATATATATATATATATATATATATATATATATATATATATATATATATATATATATATAACACATGTATACATATATACACATAAGAATTTGATTCAAAATACCTGAGAAAATAATTGTTAAAGATACAAACATAAAAAGCGATAAAATATAATAGGGCTTTAGTTCTAGGAAGTACTGAACAGCATGTTTCTGAGATGAAGAACCAGTGCTACCTCTTAGGCAGGAGAATGAAAAAAAATGCTGATGACCAGAACCAACTCTAAGAGGCACACATCTATAAAATATTTGATGGAATGCCATCACAACAATATTTACATTTATATTCATCGCTAAAATGGCATTTATGAGCTGGTGCATAGATAATATTAGGGAAGGTGTAGAATGAGAGACACTGGCAATACAGGAGGGAGAATATGGTTGTTTTGGAATCGTTACCACTGGTATTTGGCGATCACCAAGAGTCAGTGTATGAGAGTGATTTATTGATTTTTCACATTTTGTCTTTTCTTTTCAATTCTTTCATCTGAGGTCTATGTGTTGCTAAACACTTTTCAATATCTATGTTTTTGCGATGGCTGTGTACAAAGCTACACAGTTTGTAAGTAAAAAAAAAATGTTTTATATTTGCTGATCTATTCTTTTTATAATCATATTCTACAAAGCATATATATTTTTTATACCCCATAACTTTATATTGTCTTTATCCCCTTACTCATTTCTGGATGAATTACCGTCCAAATATAGAAAAAAATAGCACAATTAAAAAAAATAGATAATATGCATAATACATTAACATCAGATATTATATAATAAAAATTGCTACTTTGCATGCAATTACGGGTAACAGAGAGATAATTACGGCATGTAAGTTATAGCAAAATGAACGTTAATTCAAGATGAAAATATTAAGAGAACGAACAAAGAAGCATTAATTTCATCGTGAGGGATATTATATATATATATATATATATATATATATATATATATATATATATATATATATATATATATATATATATATATATATATATATATATATATATATATATATATATATATATATGGGGGCCATTTTTTAATGATAAAATTGTTACAAATAAACATAGTCCAAAACCAAATATTGCAACTTTTTTTATAAGTAAATGCTTGTCATGGATAGGATTTCCATAATTTTTTTTAGATACTTCAGCCTCTTCAGTATAGCTATTTATTGCTCCCGAGGAGACAGAATTCATCATGAACTATCAACGGTGATCTCTTTTCATAAGCGTAATAATGAAGTTGGTCACAATGAGTTAATTTATTGTTTGTGCGGTGCGAAAACTCCTTACTTAACACGGGGCAATGATGTAAACTCCTTATCATGTATTTCCGAAACATAGTATAGATTTGCAATGATGAAATTATTGTTTTTTAATTTCTTTTGTGCGCTTCGTAATATACGCGTGTATATATTCAACGCATCTTATTATTTTATTGTTAAAAGTATTTCAATATTTTAAATTTAAAATATGACGAGTATATACTTTAGCTTATTAAAATGATCCCATTTGATAAACATATTTTTCTCTTATAGGTGTTTTGCTGTCGACATAGTTTTAGTTTTTACCTCATTTTTTGAGAGGCTTATCCAAGATAAACAAGTTTTCCGATTTAAGATACAGATAAATGAGAAAACTGAATATTTATTACTTAATGTAATGAGCATTGTCTTATCTTGCTGGAGGTGTGATTCATTGAACTTATTATCTATTATTTATTTCATGTGAACCTTCTCTGATATCAACGAAGAGACTCGGAACATCCAGAATATGGCCATTGAATGGCTTTGAAAAGATGATGATGATGATGATATCCTTATCTTTTTTTCTTATCTCTTTTTTTCTGTTTTGGAGATTTGTATCTCTTCTTAGTTATCTACAAATGTCATTCGAATATTTAATTTGCACTCGTTGATTTCGAACTAATTTTTTTAATCCTCTATTATAACATTTGTATTTTTATTTCCACTGATTTGTTTATTTATTTTTTATTTATTTAATTGTTCAATTATTTATGTATGTGTTTATTTTGTTTGTTTGTTTGTTGATTAAGATATTTTTCACACGCAGCAATAACATTGCTGAATGTATTCACACACACAGGAATTGCTTGCTAAATGCACATGTTTTTCCACTGGTTGAAAGTGAGATTTTCATCTCTCCCTCTCGATGTTTCTACCAGTGAGAGAGTATCTGCAAGGATGCTGGGACGCTCTCACAGTCATTTGCACATTTCCCCCTCCCCACCCATTTCTTTATATACCCTTACATAATTTGCATGATAATTTCTCTTGCATCCATATCTCCTCTTATCGCATCGTATCGTTTATCAGTAAAATAGGTCGTTCACCGAGATTCCATGACCAGGCCAATCAATGTTAGCATCGAATGTAATGATGCTAAGAGAGCGATCACAGAGGATGAAAATGCGTATGAGTTGAAGCTCAGTTTTTTTTATTGTTAAAAATAAGACATTAATATTCATGACGTCAGAGATGTTCTAAATGTGGAACTTTGCTAAGGATCTCTTAAAATACAGAGTCTTGATGTGGGTATGAAATTCAAATAAGCTGAATTATTATTCATATTGAGATTTAGTATATGTAAGAAATGCTTTTGATCAGTTGTTATCCCATATTCGGAATGAATTTTAATTGCCATGACGTCAGAGATGTTCTTAATATGGAACATAAAATGGATCTCGTAAAATAAAGAGAATGGATGAGGGCCTAGATTCAAATAAGCCTAATTGCGATTCAAATGGAATTTCTTACATATAAGAAGTACTTTTGATGGGATATCCAGTGCTCGGAAGGGATCGACGAGAAAGAATGATGCCACCTTTGTATTCACAGATCGTCATAGGAGACAAAGGAAAGGGATAAAGAAGCTGGAAGAGGTTAACGGTCTCTCTCTCTTTCCCTGAATTTCTATGCTCAAAGACATATATATTAGAAGGAGGAGAATATGCAGATGATGATGAAGACCTTCCGCCTCGTAATTTTTACTTTTTCTGCTGTGAACATCCTGCAATGTCTTGCGGCATATGAACACACACTAATATTAGTCTTTCATATTCTTGTACAATAAAAGCTAGTTCAGGTACGTAGTAATTTCATGGCCACGGCTCCCGACCCATTATTTTACTTCTTTCGACATGTAGGGAATGGCACCCTCGCTGAAATTCTCCTGGCACACCTCTGGTACGTGAAAAGGGCCATAAGCCTTGCCTCTTACTTCTTTAACATATCGGCATTTACCACTCCTCCTTCAGATTCCTCAGGTATTCTTTTGCAGTTCCATTCTGTTTTATTCCTTCGGGTGTCTTCACTTTTATGATTTTTTTCCATTGTCAGTTTGATGATCTTTTCAATGTGATTTACTTTCTATCCTTACTCTGTATGCTATGATAAGAGAGAGAGTAATAATAAACCTTTATTTCCATTTCAATACAATGGGTATTCGTCAGCCAGGGAAAGCCCCAACCCCCCACTGTGGTGTCCAAACACAGCAGTTCCTACCAGTAAACAGCTTAAACTCTCGGTCTTGGACGGGAACCGATCTTTCGACCTCGTGAATGCGAAGCCAGCGCGTTTAATATCTAGGAGCTGAGATTTGCGTCGCAAATGTTCGTGGATAGTAGCATTGTTAATATCGCGGCTTCATTGCTTCTGGTCCTTAGCCAAAAACTTCTGTAACTAAAGCTTTCCCCCTCTCATTCGTTCTGATGGTTCTATAGCTTGCTCTACCACCGACAAAGCCACTCTATTTGGCTCTCATTTTTCTGCCAACTCTTCTATCAACGATTCCAGCACACCTGTTCTTCAGTCTTTTCCCCTCTCTAACCCTATGCCCTCCCTTATCCTTTCCTCGCGCAAAGTTCATAAGGTTCTTCGCTCGCTAAAGACGAACAAGGCATCTGGTCCCGATGGTATCCCTGCAAGGTTCCTTAAGGAGTTTGCAGATGAACTGGCTCCCGTGCCTTGTCATCTTTTTCGTCTCATTCTGTCAACCAGTATCTATCCTTCATCTTGGAAGCATGCTCTAGTTCAACCTGTTCCTAAGAAGGGTGACCGCTCTATTCCTTCTAACTACCGACCTATTGCCCTAACCTCCTCTATTGCTAAAGTTTTCGAAACTTTGCTCAATGCTCACATCCTGAAAGGCCTTGAATCCAACTCACTTATCTCCGATCACCAGTACGGCTTCCGCAAGGCAAGATCCACTGGTGATCTCCTGTCCTATCTTACTCATGTATGGTCATCTTCTCTGAGGAACTATGGGGAATCCTTTGTCGTCGCCCTTGATATCTCTAAGGCTTTTGACAGAGTCTGGCACAAGGCTCTGTTGGCCAAACTCCCTGCCTATGGCTTTACCCCTTCTTTCTGTTCTCTGATTTCCAGTTTTCTTACTGACCGTTCTATATCTGTAGTTGTTGATGGTGCGATATCTAGCCCTTTCTCTGTTACCAGTGGTGTTCCACAGGGCTCTGTTCTTTCACCTACTTTCTTCCTTCTCTTCATCTATGATCTTCTACAATCCCCATCTTCCTCTCTTCTTCATGCCTTTGCTGATGATTCTACCCTTCACTTTTCCTCTGCCTTTTCTTCACAACCTTCATCTGTTACTCGTAATCAATCTCGTATCACTCTTTTTTTTCTACTCTTAACTTAGATTTACAGAGAGTATCTGAATGGGGCACTCAAAATTTAGTTAAATTCAATGCCTCCAAGACACAGTTTCTGGCTATCTCTTTATCTTCTTCTCCTGATAACCCTATTGTCTTCGAAACTAATGAAATTTACCCTCTTAACTCTATCAACATATTAGGAATCCTTATAGCCTCTAACTTGTCTTGGAGGAATCACATAATCCAAATTTCTAAATCTTCATCCAAAAACTTGGGGGTTTTGTTTCGTTTTCGTCATTACTTTTCCTCATTGCAGTTACTTGAAATTTACAAAGGTCTTATCCGCCCCTGCTTAGAATACTGCTCACACATCTGGGGTGCTTCTTCCTTTACTTATCTTCTTGATAGGGTTGAATCTAAGGCAGTCAGACTCATTAATGATCCTGCTCTTACTTCCAACCTAGATTCTCTCTCTCTTCGCCGTAAGGTATCTTCCCTTTCGCTTTTCTATCGCTACTACTTCCATCGCTGCTCTGATGAGTTGGCGAGTTGCATCCCTCCTCCACTGCCGAGGCCGCGTAACACTCGCTAAGCGGCCTCATCTCACAGGTACTGTGTGGAGATTTGTAGCTCGCGGATTGGTCGGTACAGCGACTGCTTCTTCCCATCTACCTTCAGACTGTGGAACTCTCTTCCTCCTTCTGTCTTTCCTAATTCTTATGACCTTGCATCCTTCAAAAAGCAGATCTATCGTCATCTCAGAGCCTAGTCCTCCATATCTCTGGGTCCTCTATACTTTGACTGTTTTTTTCTGTCTGTCGTTTTCCTTTGTGCAACATTACCTCATCTCTGCCTTGCCCTTAACCTTTTTCTTTTCCTTCGTCTTGGTATTTTCTCGTGGCCGGGCCTATATTGATGAGGGCAGTTTCTGCCTTTCCCGGTGTCACTCTCTTAAATATATATATATATATATATATATATATATATATATATATATATATATATATATATATATATATATATATATATATATATATATATATATATATATATATATATATATATATATATATATATATATATATATATATATATATATATATATATATATATATATATATATAGAGAGAGAGAGAGAGAGAGAGAGAATCACGAATATGTCGATTTTGACCTTTTCTTACAATATCTGCTTTAGCAATAATTCTTCTTCTTTGGGTCTTGCAATAAATATAATAAAGTTTGGATCTTTTAATAAATATAATAAAGTGCAAAGTATTTGCAGATGTTTGGTTCTGTATATACAAATTGTGGTATAAAGAACGTGCCGACTCAATCTTCCAGTTAACCATTCCAACTTCCATTCCTGGAAAGTTAGTTGTTATATTAGACTTTATTGGTCAAAAGAGAGAAATTCGTAGTCCCGCTTTAGTCCTTAAAAAAGAGTTGACTCTTAGCTGTTCTTGGCTGAGAAAGAATACTTCTTAGTTTTTCTGTGCTTAGGAGAAGTTTGTTAAACAGAGGCTTTATTGAAAATAATATAGTTATTCTCTATGTGTATGACACGCTTGACATGGTAATTTGCACAACAGATAAGGTTAATAATAAATTGTCTTTTTAGCACACTCACACGGACATATTTTTTTATATTTATTTCTATGCTAGTTTCACTATGTTGAAAGATTTCCTGGCATACCAGAAAGTATGTTGCCAATGATATAAAGATTGCAAAATATTGCTTTTATGTGCAAATTCCAGCAACGAAGAGAAGAAGGATCTACAGATTTCTTTCAGTTTCCTTCCGTAGCCATTTACACACACACACACACACACACACACACACACACACACACACACACACACACACACACACACACACACATATATATATATATTCCAGCTGAGGGAGGGGGATAAAATATTTCCTCCGTGTTCCTCTGCATGTCGTAAGAGTTGACTAAATGGGACGGAGGGAGGGGACTGGGAATCCCCTCCTCTGTCTTTCTCTTCCCATAAATTCAGAGTATTTTGCCTTGACTCAGCCACTTCCCTTATAAGGGGAAAATGGGTCATATATATATATATATATATATATATATATATATATATATATATATATATATATATATATGATTACCTAATTGTGTTTACGGGAAAGAGCCCAAAGCTCGTATCTTCCCGTCTCCTCATCGGTTCCATTTTATACTTAGTGATACTTATCATACCTGTCCTTAAAACTATGGATTGAGATAGCATTAACTACCTCCTCGCTTAGCCAATTCCAATTATCAACTACTCTTACACTGAAAAAGTATTTCCTTACATCCTGCAAAGAAGTTTTCTTATGAAGCTTCAAACTATGACCTCTAGTTCTAGAGCCAGCCATATCAAAATATCGATCCCTATCCACTCTATCATAACCATGAAGGAATTTAAAGACTGTCACCATATCCCCCCTCACTCTTCTAGCTTTGAGTGATGGTAAGTCTAATTCCCTCAGCCTCTCATCATAACTGAGATTGCGTATTTCTGGCACCAGTTTTGTGGCATGTCTTTGAACTTTTTCAAGCTTAGCTATGTGCTTTTTCAAGTGCGGATTCCAAAAGGGGGCTGCATATTCGAGTTTTGGCCTCACATAGGTTACATAAATATTTCTGAACATTTCCTTGTCCATGTGCCTGAAGGCTACCCTTACATTTGATAAGAATGCATATGCTGCCCTTACTATGCCATTTATATGTATTTCTGGAGACAAATCTGCCAGTATGTTTACTCCTAGATCTCTCTCATATTCTGTCTCTTGAAGTTGTACTCCAGCCACCGAGTAGTCAAGCTTGGGACTTCTTGCACTTGTACCCATTCTCATTACCTTACATTTTGACGTATTGAATTTCATTAGCCACTTTTCTGACCACTCATGCAGATTATTTAGATCCTCCTGAAGTTCTCTACCATTGTTCTCGTTTTTTACTTTCTTCACAATCTTTGCATCATCTGCAAACATATTCATGAATGAATTTACAGACTCTGGTAGGTCATTTACATATACAAGGAACAAAAGTGGCCCTAAAACTGAACCCTGTGGAACTCCACTACTAACTCTTCTCCATTCAGACACTGAGTGTCTTACTCTAACCCTCTGTTCCCTTCCTTCTAAGTAAGTTTTTGTCCATTCCAAAACATTTCCACCTATTCTAGCCATTGATTGCAGCTTCCTAATAAGTCTCCCATGTGGAACAGTGTCAAACGCTTTCTGGAAGTCTAGGAATATGCAGTCTGCCCAGCCCTCTCTTTCCTGTAAGATTTGGCTTACCTCATCATAAAATTCTAATAAGTTTGTTACTGTTGATCTACCTTCTCTGAAGCCATGTTGCCTCACTGACAAAAAGTTGAAGGATTCCAAGTGAAGAGAGATATGTTTCCTTAGTAGTTTCTCCATAACTTTGCAAACTATTCTGGTCAAGGAAACTGGTCTATAGTTCAGAGCCATATCCCTCCTTCCCTTTTTGAAGATAGGTATCACATTTGCTTGTTTCCAGCATCTTGGAATCTCCCCCGACTCCAGTGACTCCTTAAATATGATACTTAGTGCCACTGATATTGTGTTTGCGCATTTTTTAAGCACATGAGGGGATATGTCATCAGGACCTGTAGATTTATGAACATCTAAATCCATCAGCGCTTTGCATACCTCTGTGGCTGTAAGGTTGATGTTCTCTAATACCGGCCCTTGAGCTTCTATCACTGCAATCTGAGGGGGTGGGGTATTTTCTACTGTAAATACTGACTGAAACTCCTTGTTCAATTCTTTGCAGATCTCTTCATCCGTCTCAGTGATGCTTCCATCCGCTCTCTTTAGCCTTAAAACCTGTTATTTTACCTTCAGTTTTCCTCTGATAAAGCTGTGGAAAAGCTTGGGATTTTCTTTAGCCTTCCTGGTGATGTCCCTCTCATAGTCTCTCTCTGCCTCTCTCCTTTTACTTAGGTAGTCATTTCTTGCTCTTTTGTAGGTTTGCCAGGCATTTATGTTTTTTCTCCTCCTATACCTTTTCCAGCATTTGTCTCTCCACTCCTTAGCTCTTTTACACCCATTATTGAACCATTTCTCTCTGGCATGAATTACACCTACTTTGGTGACAGGTATGCAGCAATCTACTATTGTGTGTGTGTGTGTGTGTGTGTGTGTGTGTGTGTGTGTGTGTGTGTGTGTGTGTGTGTGTGTGTGTGTGTGTCAATCACCAACTCCTCGATACTTGCATCATGTCATTTTCTCCAAACTTGCATTACTTAGAAGCACACCAATACTTCCCAGTTACACCATACAATGGCTCATCTCTATATAGTATTCAAATCACCCATCAACACTACATTCACAATCATTCCAGATCTCCCCACATACTCATCCAAAGCTCTCCTAAACCCTTTTTTTTTTCTTCCTCAGTCACTATCAAGACTATACACACAAACAACCACACCTCACATCCCAATCTCATGTATTGCCAACATGATCCTTGGTAAGACTACCTTTCACTCAACCTCACACTTGCATATCTCACTCTCAAACTGAACCACTCCTCCCTCGCCTTCTCTGCACTATCTGACGCCTTCCCATACTAACTTATCCTTTCAACTTTATTTCACTCATTGCTTCCAAGTATTGCCATTTATTTCACTCGTTCCTCAGCCACACACATCGATAGTGGTCACTACAAAGCTTCTGGTTGGAATAATGTACAATAACCTCATCACAAACCTTTACTATGTTAGAGGTTAAACATGATAGGGGTTCCGAGGCCTATTGCCCTTCCCCATTTAACCAACTTTTACAACATGCAAGGGTACACGTAGACAGTATATTCATTTCTCTTTACTCATCAGAGAAAACAGAGAAAAACACCTTAAAACGAGAGAGTGAACTAATGGAGGTAGAGGACGCACAATGTCCCATTAGGCTAGAACTCTCTGCCATTTATATTTAATTTCTTGCCGATCACTAGATAAATACACGAAGAAGGCATCGGATAGTTCTACTGAATCCTTTCTTTTGTTACTGTTGTTGCTATCCCTGCGCGTCGTTTATAAGAAAAATGATATACATACTTCGAGTTAAAGGAAAAAGTTTGTTTGCAATTTTTATTTTAGCGGTATGTGCAAGTTTTCTCTGATCCTTCCTCTCTGCTTCTTGGTTGGGAAACTTTTGCATCCAAACATCTCCCAAGTGGAATTATTCTCATGAATAACAAAAAGGGAATTTTTCAGCTTTGTTGAAAACCTCTCAGTATTCAAGATGGCATATCCTGTTTCATTGATTTCTCCTCTCTTTCTCTCTCTCTCTCTCTCTCTCTCTCTCTCTCTCTCTCTCTCTCTCTCTCTCTCTCTCTCTCTCTCTCCTCTCTCTCTCTCTCTCTCTCTCTCTCTCTCTCGTATGAGTGAGCTAGTACCTTATTTATGCGTATATTTTTTTTTTTTATATATCTTAGTAGGATGCCTATAGTTTATATATATTGTTTACTGATTTATGAATATTTGTTCTTTGGAGTAATAACCCCAGACATAAAATATTTAACATCTCATAAAAATTGTGACATTAACCTTTTTGTAAATAATTGTGTTAAATATCAATGTCGTTATATTATTTAATAAATAAGTAAATTTTTAAGCTTTGAGTTTCTCGTTATAGATTTTTTTTTTTATCAGTTACGGATCGATATTTATTTTAGCAATTAATCATTAATATATATATATATATATATATATATATATATATATATATATATATATATATATATATATATATATATATATATATATATATATATATATAGAGAGAGAGAGAGAGAGAGAGAGAGAGAGAGAGTAATAATAATAATAATAATAATAATAATAATAAACCTTTATTTCCAAAGTACATTGGGTATTCAAATAAGATACATATATATTCCAGATAGACATCTGTGGTGTACGATATAGACATACTAAAACAAACAAATCATAAAGATGAGTGTATCATTAAAAATTACAAGTAAAATCTTCCTTTAAGAGTAACTTCTTAAGATTATATTTAAAAGTATACACTGAACCAGCATTTTTTAGTTCTCTGGGAAGCTGATTATATAAATGAGGTCCACGAATGTTTATATCTCTTGAGCCAATATCAGTTTTAGACCTTCGTACTAATAAATCTTCCCCTTGACGGGTAGTTAACCCGGTAACTGAGCTTACTGTAGAAAAATTATACAAGCAATCAGGAAGATTGTTTCTTAGTATATTAAAAACAAAGGTACATATATCAAAAACATATTTATCTCTAATCTTTATCCATTCTAGATCTTTTAAAACAGGAGAGATGGATATTATTACCTAATATTTTACTTTATCTTATCAACATAAATAGAGTCTAAATGTCAACATGAATGTAAAATAGCGCTTTAATTTCTCTTATATGCATTTAGATAGGTTGAATAAACATCTTTTGTATACTGGCAGCGGTGGTTGATTTCTTAAGGCGATAGAGAACGAAGCCAAGTTTTCCCTTGGGAAGCAGAGACAAGAAATGGATTGATGAAAATACCTGTGCATATTTACACTGTTCCATCATCATATATAGTCTTAAATGAGATCTTGACTGAATTATATAAAAATTTGTAGTTATAGAAGTTGGTGTACAGACTTGTTTGGTGATGTTAATGCTTCATATTCGTTGCTTAAATTAGCTACATCTTACTGAACTATTATATTTGTTTAGCCAAGAATTACTGGATTAACTAAGTGGGAGTAGTAAAGAAGGTTACATTTGGTCAATATTTAGATTTTCCAATAATTACCTCGTGAAAGAGTTCCATGTCTGTACCGTTCACTTTTAATATGTAGTTGTCATACAGCAATTTTTATATACCATAAACTTTGATCGCAGAGGCGTTCTGCTTCAGAAATATCCATATTCTGTACATTGTAATATTTAGTAATTTTGCCATTAGTATCCATTTTTCTTGATTTTGACATATTATCGTCAGTATGTCATCGTTCGTCTGGCAGTATGGTATAACGTAGATTTTTGTCATTTGAATAAATTTGACGTCTCTGGGTCGGGCCGTATCTCATATTTCGTGATGAATACTTGGAGCCTTATCACTCCACTAATTATCAACATATCTGAAATTTGAAAACAGCAGAAGAAATAAAAATATATAATTAATATATAAAACGTAAAGATATTTTTTTTATAAAAAAAATGATGTAGTTTTGATGGAATATTGGGGGGGGGGATATGCACGTGTTTTTGCCACATTACATTTTGGTAAACTTCAGAAAACCATATTTTCACAATGGGAAGGGACAACGCTCCTTGTACTCTACATACTAGTATAAAATGTCCCTATTTGGCTGGTCGTAGGAGCAAATGAAATATCAGGCACACGTCATACCACATAATGTACTGCTGGTTATATCAAGTTCTATTTTTATGTCCTTATAGGAATAACATAAAACTAGGTCACGCATTGACCCCACGTTCACTCATAGTGCCTGACTGTTTACATGTCTCTAAGGTGCTATAGTAGAATACATATGATCCTCTTTCATTGTTTCTCTTTATCTAACTTTCCAACAGAACTCCAACTCTTACTGCATACATAGCCTATATTAAAGGACTTGTTTGGGTGTTTTCCGGATTAGATATTTTCTTACACATTTAAAATTTAAAGAAGACGAGAGTCTCTCAAAATTCCTTTGGTTGAATATATATATATATATATATATATATATATATATATATATATATATATATATATATATATATATATATATATTATATTTTTTTATTTCTTATTAGCTACTTCACTTTTGATGAAAATATATATACTGGGTGAAATAGTGTTTCAGCATGATAATATATCTCTGTATTTTAAGGTATTGTGAGATAATGACAATATCATCTAGATTAGTCTACTTGGTATATATTAATATGTGTTTGTATCTTCTCTGTGCTGCAGCGTACTACATTATGAGCTAAATTCCTTCAAGTGTTGTGGACTGTAGAAGTGTTTTATTTGACATGTAAGTTAGATGAAGTTTGACAGATCAGGTCTAAACTCTGTCAACCACCTCATTCAGAGTTGGGGGTCAGATTCTTAAATGTCATGAGTTTTTTTTTTTTTTTTTTAAGGATATCTTTTGAGAACTTCAAATTACTGAGTGAGGGATATTTGTTGTTTTTATTATTTGTGTACTTGGTATTTATGGCCGGAGAGTACATTTATGGCCGGAGAGTACATTTGTTTTCAGACATCTGCAACTTATTGAGATGTTTTAGGGCCTTTAATGGGTGCTTTTCTTAATATTAGCATACATATAGAAGGCAAAGGCCAGATGCAGGAATCGTGTATCGTATCGATGCTTTAAGACTGAATTGTTTCTACGGGAAGCGTTTTCCTTACATAGGAACAAGATAACTGCACTATCACTGATGTATTTTTTTTTCCTTACAAGTTAATTTTTTATTTTTATTTTTTAAGGATTTTGAAAAGTTTACGTTCCTTTTAATGGGTGTAAGAGTTAAGCATTTATTAACATAATGATTTCCATGCTCACTAATTTTTCGAAATAGACATCTGGCGGTCTTCATAGTGTATAAGAAATCACAAAAAATAAAACTATTTTATTTAGATATGGATATAGCTTACTTGGTATCTTATTCTACCTTCCCCTGGGGACATGATCACCTCCTCTGTGATCCTCTGCGTGGTGTAAAAATTGACAACATTACATGAAGCGAGTGGACTCCCTCCTACGTATATTCCTCTCACAAAAATTTCGGGCATACCAGAGAGCCTGGCTGGAAAATATCAACCAAATTCCTATAAAGTTGGCCCCAGTGCTCATTTATGGAACAAGTAAGAGTAAAAGGATGACTGGTAAAGTGATGTGTAATAGGTCAGCCCACGGCACCAACCGCCTATTGCGATACTATAGCTGAAGGGTCTTATGGACTTAAATAAGACTGTCCAGGACAGTTCGATGTTAAAAGTGTTCCTTCATTTACGGTTCTCTTTCTATGCCTACATCAACACCGAATATTCTTGGATAGTCGTTACACATGTCTTATTATCCCTTCACATCTGACAAATCACAATAATCCCCATCTCTGTTTCTCTTTATGTTTTCTTCGTACCCAGACTCGATGAGGGTAGATTTATTTATTTATTTATTTATTTGTCTCCTGGTGTCACAATGATAAAAAAAAATTGTGAGAGATACTTGATGTGTTAGATCTGAGTGACACAAAGATGAAAGGGTGTGTGGTTTGACTCGGTCATCACCATATGCAGGTGGATTATGGGCCTTGTATATAGACAGATATAATGTTGTTATAAACGTTATAGAATAGCAATGGAATTCATTAATAGCGCAGAAAGAGATAGAATTTTTCCATATGTTTGGACGAGTCAAGAGAATGTATAGAAACAGCAACGCTGTAATTGTGTTAACATGTGCCACACCAATCTCCTCACCGAATGCCAAAACATGGCGCCAAAAATTGAACAATGTATCGTATTAACTGCAGAGGAGAGTAAAATTCTTTTTGCTTATATTTTAAGCATATCATTGCATTTTAATTCGAAGAGTTAATTTTTTTTTTTTTACATTTTGACGTAATGATATTTTGCCTTTTTCGAAAGAAATTCGTGTATGCCATTTATGCGCAGAATTTGAAATTTCTGAAACTCAAAATAAAATTGTGGAAATACAATTACGCGCTTTCAAAGGTTATATGAAAATGAGGTTTTCTTTTTATATTGAAATGGCTGAGTGGCCCAAATGGGAAAAAACGAGAAAGACTCAGTTGTGACAACTCTGATGATATGAGATAAAGAGGAACAGTTAACGACGGCTTTATATTCTTTAATCTCGTTTATTACATGTATTGAGTGAGTGAATACCTCTTTTATGTAGGAATAATTTTTGATGGAAGATAGCGCTCACCTTAAAACACTTGTTGTTGTTGTTCTTGGATGTTCACCCTTGAGGGTGAGCGGACCTTCCACTTGTGGCCCGCAGGTGGGGTGGGATTTTTTTGGAGTGTACGTGGTATTCGCTCTTGCGGGCGAATGGGCTTTCCTGTTGGTGAGGAGGTGGGGTGAAATCTTGTTATTGTTGGTGATCGGACTTTCCTAATTGGCCCGCAGGTGAGATTGTGCAAAACTGTAAAGATAACGGAGAGCATAAGTATTCAGTTGTGAATTATTAGTTTACATCAAACAATTTAAATGAATTCCTGTTTTGGGGTGAGAGAGAGTTATTGCATGGTTATCTTGGTGGAGGGTATTGTCTGATAATATTTAGTAGACTGTTCATGTGGTTATTTGTTGCTAGTCTGATGATGGAGCTAGCAACATGAAGGGCATTTGGGTCTTCGCTAGATGTTGCGGGGGCACCAGTTTTTCGTCGCGGGGGCACCAGTTTTTCGTCGTATTTCTGAAAAAGGATCACATTCCAGGATGTAATGTAGCAGTGGATGTGGTGAGGCTACCTGGCAAAAAGTGCATTCCCTGATGATATCCTGCACTATTTGCCAGGTGCACTTGTACCCGAGTCTCAGATGGTACACATTGAGCTCAGTGCTTCGTAGAAGGCTCTTAGGCATTGTGATACACCGAAGATCAGAGGTGGCCTTGTACCACCAGGTGGAGGGGGAACCATTGTCTGTGCACAGGTTGTGTTTAGTTGTTAAGGTGTTAAAGAGTGACTTAGTGGCTTTATTTTTTATCTGTTGCATCCCAGGAGACAGAGATATCTGGATTTCTGCTCTGAGAGTGGCTTGTTTGGCGGCTTGATCAGCTTCCTCATTTTCCTTGATGCCGACGTGGCCGGGAATCCAGGCAAGAGTGATGGCTTTTCCAAGGCTGGTTGTCCTGTGGTAGTGGCTGAGGATGGTGGTGATGATGCGTACATTGTCTCTGAGGTGTGGCTTCTTGATGGCCTGTAAGGCGCCTTTGGAGTCAGAGAGAATTAGGGCATGGTCAGCTCCTTGCTGGATGAAGAAGTCGAGGGCATTAGCTATGGCAACAAGCTCAGTCTGGAGCGATGAGCAGGAGTTTGACAGTCTCCAGGATAGGACGTGGTTTTCAGTGGTGAAGACAGCGGCTGAGGTTCCAGTTTCTTGATTTACTGAACCGTCAGTGTAGTAGACTTGAGAGTTTGGCCTGCTCCAGCTCTGAATTTTGTCCTTATATATGTTTTTAAGGACAAGCGGGTTTACCAAGCTTTTGGGGTGGTCAGGGAGCTCGATCTTTATGTCGAGTGGTTGGTCATTCCATAGGGGTGGGCATCTGTATTCAGGAAGCGGTGTGTCTTGTATCTTGGCTAGGATGCTCTCCCTGATTGGTAGTGCTTGCAGGCTAGCGCAGACCTTGGCTGCCCAGGTTCTAGGATGGTGGTTGGGGTGGCGATTGAGGGCTAGATGGAGATTTGTGCCAGCTAGGCATTTATGTTGGGCAGTGGTGGTTTTGGCCACAAAGAGGGTCAGTCTTTGCTGAGCTCTGAGTTTGAGTGGGATGAGTCCCGATTCCCTCTGGATATTTTCTTTCTTGGTCCACATGGGGGCTCCTAGCATGGTACGTGTGGCGTTGTTTTGAATTACTTCTATCTTGTCCCACTGTTGGTCTGTTAGTAGGCAGAGTGTGGGACAAGCATAGTCTATGAGGCTGCGTATGGCTTGTACATAGAAGGTTCTGAGGACATTAAATGATGCACCATCGTAGAGGCCCGACATCCACCGAAGGACCGCTTGTCGCTGGCTGCACCTGTCGCTCAATTGTGGAATTTTTGGTCCAAAGGTTAGTCTTTGGTCGATGATTACACCCAGGTATTGGTGTTGGGTAACCCAGTCCACAGGCTCATTACCTATGACCAGATTAGTGTCTGGTCTCCACTGGTGGATGGGAAGGGCCTTGGTTTTGCGGGCATTGATTCTGACTCCAAGGGAGATGGAGGCTCGGTGAATCTTGGTGAGGCAGCGCTGTGTCTTGTTAGAGTTTCTGTGTCCTATTGTGACAAGGGCAAAGTCGTCTGCATA
>JAXCGZ010019036.1:0-2500 GCA_037179515.1 Halocaridina rubra
TAACCTGGATTCTTTCTCTATTCGCCGTAAGGTATCTTCCCTTTCGCTTTTCTATTGCTACTACTTCCATCGCTGCTCTGATGAGTTGGTGAGTTGCATCCCTCCTCCACTGCCGAGGCCGCGTAACACTCGCCAAGCGGCCTAATCTCACAGGTACTGTGTGGAGATTTGTAGCTCGCGGATTGGTCGGTGCAGCGACTGCTTCTTCCCATCTACCTCCAGACTCCGGAACTCTCTTCCTTCTTTCTGTCTTTCCCAATTCTTATGACCTTTCATCCTTCAAAAAGTAGATCTATCGTCATCTCAGAGCCCAGTCCTCCATATCTCTGGGTCCTCTGTACTTTGTTTTTTTTCTGTCTGTCGTTTTCCTTTGTGTGACATTACCTCATCTCTGCCTTGCCCTTAATCTTTTTCTTTTCCTTCGTCTTGGCATTTTCTCGTGCCCAGGCCTTTATTGATGAGGGCAGTTTCAGCCTGTCCCGGTGTCACAATCATAATATATATATATATATATATATATATATATATATATATATATATATATATATATATATATATATATATATATATATATATATATATATATATATATATATATATATATATATATATACTACTTCCTATAAATAGCAAAGAGACGTGGGGATATTCTGACAGGAGAGATCCAGACAGAACACTAGTAACTGGATCTCTGAATGTGAATGGCTGTGGTGTAAATGAAAGTAAAAGGGAGGTGACAGGAAGCATGTTTGTAGAGGAAATAACAGAAGTACTTGCATTAAACGAAACTATAATAAAAGGGAATGGTGAGGTGACATTAGGGAGAGTGGTAGGTAGGGTGTCTGGAGTTGAGAGGGGGAGAGGAAGAGAAGGAGTGGCATTGTTATCAAGTGAAAATATGAATAAGTGTCTGGTAGAATGGAAGACAGTATCTTCTCGAATAATAGTGGCTAAAACGAGGCTGGGATGCGAGGCTTAGGTGTTTGTGAGCTCATATAGCCGGCAGTGAAAGAAGTGAGGAAGAAAGAGAAGAATTTTGGATGAAATTGAACAGGTGTATGGAAAACTTGGGAATGAATGTGAATGTAGTGTTGATGGGAGATTTGAGTGCTAGAGTAGGGAATGAGCCAGTAGATGGTGTAATTGGAAAGTATGGAGTACCTGGTAGGAATGGGAGTGGAGAGAAAATGATAGAAATGTGTACTGAGAGAGATGTTGATTTCTGATACTGTATTTAAAAAGTAGGATGTGCACAAGTATACATGGGTCAGAGTGGATAATGGAAGAGTATTTGACAGAGCATAAATGGATTATGTTGTGGTTAACTGGAGGGTGATTGGAAGAGTATTGGATGTGAATGTACTAGTGGTGGAATATCTTATCATTTAGTGGAAAGTAGAGTTAGAGTGGGAGAAAAGTGGAGACAGAGGAGAAGCGAGAGAAGAAGAGAGGTGCTATAAGTGAATGAATTGTATAAGAAAGAGAAAGACTCTGAGCATAAGGCTAGTGTGAGAATTGTGTGGAATGTAGTGAAAGAGAAAGTGGAGAGAGGAGTGGAAGAAGAATGGGGCTGTTTTAAGGAGGAAGTTATGAAGCGTGCTGAGGCAGTGTGCAGAAGGAGACTAACTGGTGGCAGTAAAAGGAGAGGTAGTGAATGGTGGAATGAGCAGGTGAGTGCAGTAATGGCTGAAAAGAAGCAGGCTTACGAGGTATGGTTGCAGGCAGGTAATGTAGAGACGTATGGAAGGTATTGTACAAAGAGGAGGTTAGCGAAGCACATGGTGAGGGAGGCAAAGCGAGAAGTGAATGCAAGGTTGGGCAGATGGTTGTCTGAGAATTTTGAAAGGAATAAAAATATGTTTTGGAAGGAAGTGAAAAGAGTGAAGAGAGGTGAATGCAGTAGGGAGGAGAGGGTGAAAGGAGCAGATGGGCAATTGCTAGTGGATGAAATAAAGGTGAGAGAGAGAGATGGGCTGAATATTTCAAGAACCTGCTGAATGAGGAAGATGATAGAGAGGCAGCAATTGCAGTTGTAGAAAACGAATGAAGAATGCCATTGTTAGAAGATGAAAATGATAGACATATAACAAAGGAGGAGGTACGTTTGAAATTGAGAGCAACAAAAGCAGGTAAAGCACCAGGAATAGATGGGTGTCATGCTGAATGCTTGCTAAAAGGTGGGGTGGCATTAGTAGAATGGATAGTTAGGTTGTTGAATGCATGTTTCTGGAATGGGAGAGTACCAGTTGATTGGAGGAGTGCATGTGTAGTTCCACTTTACAAAGGGAAGGGAGATAAGTGTGAGTGTAGGAGTTTTAGGGGAATTAGTTTGTTGAGTGTAGTTGGTAAGGTATATGAGAGAGTGGTAATCTACAGAATTAAGAAAGGTACTAAGAGATTGATTGGGGAAGAACAGTGTGGGTTCAGGAGAGGAAGAGGATGTGTGGATCAAGTGTTTGCGGTGAGACAGATGTGTGAGAAGTTCTTGGAGAAGGAAGGG
>JAXCGZ010019036.1:7500-10000 GCA_037179515.1 Halocaridina rubra
TTTCTCTTTCCCTTGCTCATGAAATTCTTGCTAGGCGTGATTCCACGGTTTCTCTCTCTTCGTTTTTTCACTCCCCCGCCGTCTTCGCTGCAGGCCCAGGTTCATACACTACCATAAATTATCTTCTTTCTCAGATAGGCAAGACAAAGAGGAAGCGATCGATGCACCTTCCAAATCCCTCCAGCCTGGCTTTTTCGTCCTACTCTCGGGCCGTTCTTGACTAAGACCACCCTGTAGGAGACCTGCAACGTCAGCACGATTCTCTTCAGTACTGCATACACATGTACCTTTGAAGCAGACCTCGGGATGAAAATTTGAACCTATGTCACTACTACAGTTGTAAGAAAGGTTCCCTATGACTTCAGGGTACCAACAATGGCCATACGTTGGTACTCGGAGGATATACTTTGCCTCCCCTGCAACTGCAAGTGATTGCAATCTCTATTCAATGGGCAACAGAGACTTGTTTGAAATCACTATTATGGTATATTAATTTCTTAAGTGTAAGAATTATAGTGAGTAATATACTTGAATCTGCTTTTAAGGTTTTACTTAGAACACGTGTGATTTCCAAGATCATAAGAACGAGCTAAAAAGAATAATTATAGGCCGGTAAGTTTAACGTCAACAGTGGGTAAGATTCTAGAATCCATAATTGCAAATAAAATAAGGGCACATCTAGAATTACACAGACTGATAAAACTTTCACAACACGGGTTTCTTAAGGGTTTTTCGTGCCTTACAAACTTACTGTCTTTTTATTCAGAAGTTTACGAGGCAGTAGATTGTGGCAAAGAATATGATACATTATATCTAGATTTTAGCAAAGCTTTTGATAGAGTTCCTCACAAAAGATTAGATAAAAAGCTGGAAGCTCATGGTATAGGAGGAGCTGTTCTCAGATGGATCAAACAATGGTTAAAAGACAGAAAACAGAGGGTTTGCATAAATGGAGAGAAATCAGAGTGGGGCTCGGTTACAAGCGGGGTACCACAAGGCTCGGTACTGGGTCTCCTATTATTCATCGTATATGTAAATGATCTGGATTCGGATATCAGTAGTAACCTAAGTAAATTCGCAGACGACACTAAAATAGGTAGAACTATAAATGGAAAAGAAGACATTCATGCTTTACAGGAATATCTAAATAGATTATCTGAATGGTCGGACAAATGGCAAATGGAATTTAATGTTGAAAAATGTAAAGTAGTTAAATTGGGTACTATAAAAGACAATACTAGTTATAAGCTAAATAACCATGAAATCATGAGTTCTCAGTGTGAAAGGGATTTGGGAGTTCTTGTGAGTAGTAGTCTTAAGCCAAGAGAGCAATGCACAGCAGTCAGAAATAAAGCAAACAGAATTTTAGGATTTATCTCAAGAAGCGTTAGCAATAGGACGGAAAAAGTTATTTTGCAGCTCTATCTTGCATTAGTTAGGCCCCATTTAGATTATGCTGTGCAATTCTGGTCACCCTATTATAGAATGGAAATTGAATCCTTGGAGAGAGTGCAGCGAAGAATGACCAAGATGATACACAATATCAGAAATCTACCATATGAGGACAGATTAAAAAAACTTAATCTACATTCTCTAGAGAGGCGAAGAGTTAGGAGGGATATGATTGAAGTGTATAAATGGTTTAAAGGGATTAACAAGGGAGATATTAATAAAGTTTTAAAAATTCATGATCAAACCAGAACTCGTAATAATGGATTTAAGCTTGATAAATTTAGGTTCAGAAGGGAAATTGGTACAAATTGGTTTGGTAATAGAGTAGCTGATGCATGGAACAAGCTTCCTAGTAGGATAGTAAATGCCAATACCTTAGACACCTTCAAATGTAGATTAGATAGACATATGACACAGGTAGGGTGGGTATGAATAGGTTAGTGCTTATTAGAAAAATCATAAACAGAAAAATAAAATAAATAAGTAGAGTAGAATAGAATAGGTTAGACATGCTGAAAATACAATTAAACAATGGAGCTGCCTCGTGTGTGCCAGTAGGCATGTTGCAGTGTCCTCTATTCTTATGTTCTTATGTTCTTATGAACAAACAAACATTCTACTCCCTTGAAGCTACGTTTGGGTGACACTGAAAAACCTTCCCTATTCTAGGACAGCACAAATTCCTCTAATTTACTCTTACTTTCACCTGCATAGCGTGAAAATAAAAAAACTCATCTCTAACTAATATCATGAAAATTCTTATTCTTCAAAAAAGCATGCCACACACGTATCGTAATATTAATTCCCCATCAAAACAACATTAAAAGAACAATCTGTCATATATGTCTTTCTTTCGCTAAAACATTACTCCCGCGGAGAAAAACAAACAAAAAAAGAAAGAACCTTGAAAAACAGGCGCAATCTTAACACTCGATTTCTTACGCTTTAAGAAATTTATATAAAAATGACTTTACACGTACTTAAAATATCAAAGATCAGTACAATTACTACATATTTATAATAACGAGGTTGGGAGATCGATTGGTCA
>JAXCGZ010019036.1:15000-52500 GCA_037179515.1 Halocaridina rubra
TTTTTTGGTGTATATGCATATAACTTTTTATATGTATGTATATGTTTGCATATATATATATATATATATATATATATATATATATATATATATATATATATATATATATATATATATATATATACGTATGTGTGTATATATATACATACATACTATATATATATATATATATATATATATATATATATATATATATATATATATATATATATATATATATATATATATATATATATATATATATTCTATCTACTTTGGCTGTTTCCCCCTTTAATTGGGGGGTAGCCGACATCAAGAAAGGAAAACAAATAGGGGGATTACTTTGCTCTATGCCTATGGGCAATGACGAGGGAGCTAGCGACCGTTCAGATTGCACTGCTGGAGTGCCACAGCCCATCCTCCCGGCTCTTCTACAACCCGTGTCGCTTCACAACTGCCAACTCCTTCTACTGCCCCTACCACAGGGCTACCTCTGTAAGATGCAGCCCCGTGGTAATATATATATATATATATATATATATATATATATATATATATATATATATATATATATATATGTATGTATGTGATTACCTAATTGTGATTACCTAATTGTGTTTACGGAAAAGGGCCCAAAGCTCGTTACTGTCCCGTCTCCTGATCGCTTCCATTTTAGACTTAGTGATACTTATCATACCTGTCTTTAAAACTATGGATTGAGATAGCATTAACTACCTCCTCGCTTAGCGAATTCCAATTATCAACTACTCTTACACTGAAAAAGTATTTCCTTACATCCTGCGAAGAAGTTTTCTTACGAAGCTTCAAACTATGACCTCTAGTTCTAGAGCCAGCCATATCAAAATATCGATCCCTATCCACTCTATCATAACCATGAAGGAATTTAAAGACTGTCACCATATCCCCCCTCACTCTTCTAGCTTCCAGTGATGGTAAGTTTAATTCCCTCAGCCTCTCATCATAACTGAGATTGCGTATTTCTGGCACCAGTTTCGTGGCATGTCTTTGAACTTTTTCAAGCTTAGCTATGTGCTTTTTCAAGTGCGGATTCCAAAAGGGGGCTGCATATTCGAGTTTTGGCCTCACATAGGTTACATAAATATTTCTGAACATTTCCTTGTCCATGTGCCTGAAGGCTACCCTTACATTTGATAAGAATGCATATGCTGCCCTTACTATACCATTTATATGTATTTCTGGAGACAAATCTGCCAGTATGTTTACTCCTAGATCTCTCTCATTTTCTGTCTCTTGAAGTTGTACTCCAGCCACCGAGTAGTCAAGCTTGGGCCTTCTTGCACTTGTACCCATTCTCATTACCTTACATTTTGAAGTATTGAATTTCATTAGCCACTTTTCTGACCACTCATGCAGATTATTTAGATCCTCCTGAAGTTCTCTATCATTGTTCTCGTTTTTTACTTTCTTCACAATCTTTGCATCATCTGCAAACATATTCATGAATGAATTTACAGACTCTGGTAGGTCATTTACATATACAAGGAACAAAAGTGGCCCTAAAACTGAACCCTGTGGAACTCCACTACTAACTCTTCTCCATTCAGACACTGAGTGTCTTACTCTAACACTCTGTTCCCTTCCTTCTAAGTAAGTTTTTATCCATTCCAAAACATTTCCACCTATTCTAGCCATTGATTGCAGCTTCCTAATAAGTCTCCCATGTGGAACAGTGTCAAACGCTTTCTGGAAGTCTAGGAATATGCAATCTGCCCAGCCCTCTCTTTCCTGTAAGATTTGGCTTACCTCATCATAAAATTCTAATAAGTTTGTTACTGTTGATCTACCTTCTCTGAAGCCATGTTGCGTCACTGACAAAAAGTTGAAGGATTCCAAGTGAAGAGAGATATGTTTCCTTAGTAATTCTCCATAAGTTTGCAAACTATGCTGGTCAAGGAAACTGGTCTATAGTTCAGAGCCGTATCCCTCCTTCCCTTTTTGAAGATAGGTATCACATTTGCTTGTTTCCAGCATCTTGGAATCTCCCCCGACTCCAGTGACTCCTTAAATATGATACTTAGTGCCACTGATATTGTGTTTGCGCATTTTTTAAGCACATGAGGGGATATGTCATCAGGAGTGTGTGTGTGTGTGTGTGTGTGTGTGTGCTGTGAGTGTGTGTGCGTGTATATATATATAATATATATATATATATATATATATATATATATATATATATATATATATATATATATATATAATATATATATATATATATATATATATATATATATATATGTATATATATATATATATATATATATATATATATATATATATATATATATATATATATAATATATATATATATATATATATATATATATATATATATATATATATATATATATATATATTATATATATATATATATATATATATATATATATATATATATATATATATATATATATATATATATATATATACATAAATAACACTGAACTGTTAACATACAGTCTAAAATGGGAAGAAAAGCCCATTAAATAAAACAACGAAAATAAATATATATATAAAGTACTTATTAATTTCGTGACCTAAACTGGTCACCTTCTCAAAGTACAATGGCAAGAGATACAACTAACAAAACAGAAGAAAACTTGAAAAGAAGGAGATAAAAGAGCAGCCCAGGAGTCCTATACATGGGATTAATAGATAACAATCTTTAATGCCCACCGGGGTTAGCTAGTTAGCCACAGGCTCAGATACGTAGATTTTTTTCTGATGTACTGGGATGAAGCTTGAGGTAATTTTGATGAGTTCCTTAGACAACTTAATAACCAGGTTCCTTCCATAAAATTCAAAGTAGAATGGGCAAATAATGATATGATCCCTTTTCTGAACACCTTAATTAGTAGAAACGAAACGAGTTTTAAATTCCGGGTACAAAGAAAACCCACTCACTCGGCCTCATATTTTCATTTCCTCAGCAACCACGAAGAGAAAATAAAACTAGGTGTAGCTTCAAATTTGTTCCTAAGAGCCTTTAGAATATGTAGTCCCGAATATTTGGAGGAAGAAATTAACACCACTTACAATCAATTAGATAAATTATGTTACCCCGTTCCTTTTCTTGACAAAACCTTGCACAAAGCAAGGTGTATATACCATGGCACTGAAAGGAGAGCGCATTTTAATCACCGAGATAAGATAATAGTTCCCTTTCATTGTGCCTTAGAAGAAATTAACAAAAACATAGGCAAAGAGTCCCCTTTTGTATTCAAATATCCCAAAACCTTGAGAAGCCAGTTAGTAAATATTAATAAAATTAAAAAGGAGAACAGTGCCGGAGTGTATAAAATAGGATGCAATAACTGCCCCAAGGCATACATTGGGCAGACAGGTCATTTTCTGCAGCAGAGAATTACCGAACACAAAAGATCAGTCAGATATGGCCAAGAGAACTCTGCTATCTTTGTTCATATGAGAGAACACTGACATACTATCAACTGGAATGGTGCCACCATGATGCTTAGAAGCTCATGTCCATATAAGTGCAAGATAGTGGAATCAGCTGTCATTGAAACATCCAAAAATTTCAATTTGTCCAAGGGCCAGTGGGTGCCTGATGCAGTGGACAAGATACTCCTCAAGCATACACTGGCCAAGATAATTCCCCAAGACAGACCTCCTTCATTTAATTAGACAGCCTCTTTGTCCAGTCGTGTTGTGTCTTTTTATAGTTTTCCTTTAGTCTTTTCCTTTTCTATATGTATGTTTGTATGTTCATATGTTTTTTTGGTGTATATGCATATAACTTTTTATATGTATGTATATGTTTGCATATATATATATATATATATATATATATATATATATATATATATATATATATATATATATATATATATATATATATATATATATATACGTATATATATATATATATATATATATATATATATATATATATATATATATATATATATATATATATATATATATATATATATATATATATATATATATATATATATATATATATATATATATATATATATATATATATATATATATATATATATATACGTATGTGTGTATATATATATATATATATATATATATATATATATATATATATATATATATATATATATATATATATATATATATATATATATATATATATATATATATATTCTATCTACCTTGGCTATTTCCCCCTTTAATTGGGGGGTAGCCGACATCAAGAAAGGAAAACAAATAGGGGGATTACTTTGCTCTATGCTCTATGCTTGTTTCCAGCATCTTGGAATCTCCCCCGACTCCAGTGACTCCTTAAATATGATACTTAGTGCCACTGATATTGTGTTTGCGCATTTTTTAAGCACATGAGGGTATATGTCATCAGGACCTGTAGCTTTATGAACATCTAAATCCATCAGCGCTTTGCATACCTCTGTGGCTGTAAGGTTGATGTTCTCTAATACCGGCCCTTGAGCTTCTATCACTGCAATCTGAGGGGGTGGGGTATTTTCTATTGTAAATACTGACTGAAACTCCTTGTTCAATTGTTTGCAGATCTCTTCATCCGTCTCAGTGATGCTTCCATCCGCTCTCTTTAGCCTTAAAACCTGTTCTTTTACCTTCAGTTTTCCTCTGATAAAGCTGTGGAAAAGCTTGGGATTTTCTTTAGCCTTCCTGGTGATGTCCCTCTCATAATCTCTCTCTGCCTCTCTTCTTTACTTAGGTAGTCATTTCTTGCTCTTTTGTAGGTTTGCCAGGCATTTATGTTTTTTCTCCTCCTATGCCTTTTCCAGCATTTGTCTCTCCACTCCTTAGCTCTTTTACACCCATTATCGAACCATTTCTCTCTGGCATGAATTACACCTACTTTGGTGACAGGTATGCAGCAATCTACTATCTTCCCATATTTCTCACAAAAGATGTCATACATTTCTTGTACAGATTTGTTGTAAAATAAGGTTCTCCAGTCAATAACTGCAAAAAGCTCATTCATTTTGATGTAATCGCCTTTCCGATAGTTCCTCCTCATGTCCTCAGTGCCTCTACTCTCAGGAAGAATATCTTCAATGATATACTCCATCAACAACACACAGTGGTCACTCTTTCCAATTGGTGGTTCATACTCAATATTTTCAATATCCAACACATTATCTGTGAACACTAGATCAAGTAGTGATGGCTCATCCCCACCCCTGGCCCTTGTTGGTTCCATTACTTGTTGGTGTAGGAAATTCCCTTGTACGCAATCTAGGAATCTTGCCCCGAATGAGTCCTCACCACTGTGTGGGTCAAGATTTATCCAATCTATCTCTTTATGATTAAAGTCTCCCATAATCAAAATCCTACATTTTTTCTCCTGTGCCATGTTAACAACTGAGTTTATGACTTCAATAGTACCTATATGACTTTCCTCATAAATTTCAAGCCTATTCTGGTTCCTTGGTGGGTTGTATACAACAGTTATTATAATGCTCTCTGACCCAGTATTTATGCGAGCAACAAGAAATTCCCTGAACTCACTTTCTATAGCCAAGTTTATTTCTTCAACTTGAATCCTCTCACTTATGAGCAGTGCTATCCCTCCACCAGTCCTCTCAGATCTTTCAACCCTTAGTATTCTGAAGCCCTTAGGAAAATCTGTGACACTGTTTATGTCCTCACTCAACTTAGTCTCTGTAATTGCTACTATATCTGCCTTACTGTTGTGAATCCTATCTTTTATTTCTACTGCCTTACCAACTAATCCATCAGCATTTGTGTATAACAATCTTAATGAGGCCCCATCCCCTGATCTTCTGTCATTATCTTCTTTATCTCCCCTTTGTGTGGAAGTACTCTGTAACGAAAATTTTTCTTCTCTTCTTCATTTCTTTCATCATTTAACTTTCTTGCCTCTTGCAACTAGTTTTTGATCTTTCCCATCTCTTCCTGTGTTCTGTATCGTCTAATGAACACTTCTTTGCATTCTTGAAGGTCTTTTAGACTTTTTTTCTCAACAATATTTCCCTACATGTTTCCCCTCTCTCAAAGGTTACTTTTGTTGGTCTCGGCTTTCCTTCCCTCGAATATTTACCTAGTTGGTGTATGTTTACAATATCCTCAGGACCACATACTACTCCAAGCTTTCTTATCAGGTCTACAACCCTAGCTTTATTTTCTTCAAGTCTCCCCTGCCATGTTGGCTCCTGGGATTCACTTATGCCTGAGATTACCACTGTCTTCTCCTTATCAAGTGCCTGTCTGATGAGTGGGTTTGCCCTTTCCATCACAACGTCTTTCATTTTTTCGATTACTGTCTCTTTATAGTCAACTGTTTGTATGTTTTCCAGTGCCACCACCTTTACAGCCTCTTTTACTGCCACATTCCCCTTTAGTGCATCAGCAAAGGAAGTTTTCATGGCATCATTTTCCATATTCAGCTCCTGGAACTCTTTTCTGAACTGTTCAATGTTTTCCTTAATCTGGACATTCCAAGCAGCAATCTCGTCTCTCTCAGAAGAGAGCAGTGAACTAACATCTAATTCCTTTAGGTTGTCATTCAGCTGTTTGTTTTGATCTTCTTGTTTAGAAATTCTAGATTCTAGTTGACTCTTTTCCCCTTCCAGCTTCTTTATTCTTTTTTCTAGTTCCTTTCTCTCCTGCCCTTGTGCTTTATTTGCTACTTCAAAGATTTTATTTGTTCTCTGAGTGTTTCATTCTCTTTCATTTCTCCATCCATATTCCGAATTTTATCATCAAGGCTTATAACCATTTCCTCTAACTTCTTGATTCTCTGTTTAAGTCCCCTGATGGCTACACCTTCTCCCGACCCATGGGTGGGAGAGGTTTGGGACAGAGATGGCCTCATTTTTATGTTCTCCCTCTCACAGAATATAGAAAGAAGACGAGAAAGAGGAAAAAAAAAGAGAAAAACTTTTAATTGAGCTTCACACAGAATTTTTATATCTCCATATAAGTGCTATTTAGTGACTCAGTTTATCTCTTTTCTGGTAACACACATCTTAACTTAAAAACTTGACCATGGTAATTTAAGTATAAAAAGAAAAAGAAAAACAAAAGTCAAACCTGAAGGAAAATTCGAATTTGTGTTTGAGGTGGCACCCACCTGTTTCTGCTTTATATTCTTCCTAACTGATAAACTGACTTGCTAACCAAGATATGTTATCACGGGATTAGACTTTACATTTAACTCAATATATATATATATATATATATATATATATATATATATATATATATATATATATATATATATATATATATATATATATATATATATATATATATACAAAATAAAAAAAAATGGTAAAAGAGAAAGCTAAAAGAAAAGCAAAAAAATGAAGAAAATAAGACAGCTGTACTACTTGGCAACTTAACTCAGTACTGTTGACAGGTGGATATTTGGTATTTTTTTATTTTTTATTATTCAATTATTTCGTGTATCAAACTAACTAACTAGTTAATCTAAATGGGAAGGATACTGATTTTGACAATATATAGAACCACAGGATCAGGTAAATGGCTTAAGAGCTTTCCCCAGTTTACACAAAAAATTAGGTAATGTGATGTGATGGCTCCACCTCTGGCAACTCTTCTAGATTTCCCTCAAGGCAGAACTGGACGGCAGCTTCTCTCTCTCCTCACGAAAATGTTCTCAATTTTTGTTTCCTTTAATATGAACAGTCTCGTCTTACAACAAATATAAGTTTTGCACTGTGTGTGTGTGTGTGTACAGATTGGCCACTGCTCTATAGGCACAGAGGTCTTTCCAAAGTAAATTTAACTTATAATCCTCTCTCCATTCAATAAATGATTCAGATCTAGATGTTAATTATTGCAAAAGCTTAAAAAACAGAAAAAAATAGATCAACTCAAAACTTAGCATTAGGCCTCTTTTGTCTCAAGGTAGGCCTATATGCCTATAAGATTTCTCGTTAGACTGTGATGTTTAGTCAATATCAACTTTGTGAGCAAAGTTATTTTTGTTAGGTTAGGTTAGTTGATTTGGTTTGGTCATTATTGCTTAGATTAGGTTTTAACCTAAACTAAACTAACCTACTTGACGGACCCAAGTTGTAATTATTACGAATGTGATAACATTTTATAATTTTGCAATAGAAATCGGAAAATTATTATTATTATTATTATTATTATTATTATTATTATTATTATTATTATTATTATTTTTATTATTATTATTATTTTAGATAATCTTCCTACCATGCTTATGCTTAAAAAAAAAAAAAAAAGTTATAGCCTACTGTGCCTGGATGAATAAAAAGTTAAGTTTGTTTTCATTGCAATCAGTTATTTCAGAGATGTTCCATGAAACAGAGTCAAATATACCTGTAAAAGACGGCTAAATAAAAGTTATTTTCTTGAACAAATGTTTCGATTTATTTTCCTACTACTGATTTCAAACTTCTTTCAAATCCTTTTTAGAATCAACAAATGAAACGTCATCATTTGGCTTGTTAAGTTTTTTTTCCTTTTAAATAAAACTACTCTATTTGATAGTTAGATGCCTTATCTACACATAATTTTAGAATTATGTCATTATTTGAGAAATATCTAACTTGAAGTTAGTCTCATAAGATACCGAATTCTCGTTACGTTGAACAACGTTCACTAAAACATTAACAAGAAAAAATTTTCATTGTCATCATCATCATCATCATCATTACTATTATTAATGCCAGCAACCATAATACCCTGGTGGGTATGCTGCTTTTCGTTCGATCAGCGAGGTTAAACCCCTTTGTGCCTGGCCATTGCTCGGATGGGTGTTCACCTGGTAACGCAGATGAGTCGGTATTCTAAATTATTGTTTTTGTGGTTTTGTTTTATAGCATTGGTATTTTAAATTAGGTTTGGTTAGTGTTATCACCCCCAGCTTAGGAAATGAGTTGATAATTTACTACTCGAAATAACTTTTTGGGTACTTGGGTGTACTCAACCACTCCCATTTAAGAAAAAACCTCATGAAATGTAATACTGTACAGTGTTTAATTAGGTTAATGAAGGTTCTTTAATCCCCAATGAAGGAAGCAGGGTAAGTATGTACATTCATGCCCATAATGACTTGATAGTTGACTTTTATGATTTTCCAGTGGTTTTTGGTGTCTTTTCAATGGTAGGACTAATATTAAGTATTACCCAAAAGTTTTGCTTTCAGACAGAAATACTAGGTGTAAAAAAGGAGCATCTCATATTAAAACAGCATCTACATGAAAAAAATCCTACCAAAAGAAATCTTCAGTGCGGAAATGATGCATTGGTTAGATAAGTATAGATTGGATAGACGATACTTAGAGAGGCGGCCAGCTAAATATGATGACTACTGTGTGGACACGTAAGGTTAAAAAGTTATACCTGTATGTGATGCTTTCAAAAGGCAACTGCCATGGCACCAGCCGCCCGTTGAAAGACTACGACTGAAGGTATTAGGATGCAACTAGGACTGGTCCAGACAGTTCCAGGTTGAGTCTTCCTTCAGGACGGTTCTTTCCTCATGCCTACATCTACACTGAATATTCTGGCATATTCATTACACATCTCTTGCTATTCCATTACATTTGACAAGTCATAACATTCTACACATCTGTCTCTTTTACTTTCCTTTTCCTCACATTTTGTCATTATTTATGGAAGGTTCACAACTAATGGCTCCCAGTACCCGGCATAGTGGGGTGCGAAGAATCTCCGGGGATCGTGTTGACTCCACCATTAGCTTGAGGGCAGACACGCCTGGTGGTAGTAATGGTTCTGCTCTTAACCTTGCACCTCCCAATAGATCTACTTCTTTCACTCTTCACTATTCAAACATTCGTGGGCTGAACTCTAATCTTTCGTCTGTGGAACAGCACTTGGGCACTTTCCTCCCTAACCTCCTCCTCCTATCTGAAACCCAGTTGTCTACACATGCTTCCACTGACCCTTTACAAATCTCCCACTAAAATCTGTATACTCGTTTTCGTTCCAAAGGTGGGGTCTGTGTTTACTGCAACATTAACACTCCTACTGTGAGGCTCATGGACCTTGAATCTCCTGACTTTGATGTTCTCTGGCTAAAAATCTATCTCTCCACTACCACTATCATCCTTTGCTTCTGGTACTGTTCTCCAAACTCCACCGAGTTTGTGTCTTTCTTTGAATATCTCTCCTCGTGCCATGAGTCCTTGCTATCTTCTCACCCACATGCCGAAGTTCTCTACATTGGAGACTTCAATGTACACCACAGGGAGTGGCTTCATTCTTCTCATACTGATGTGGGAGGAAGCGAGACTCTTGTTTCTCTATTACTCACGATCTGGAGCAAATTATCAAACATCCTACTCGCGTTCCTGATCGTCATGAACATGCTCCAAACAATCTTGACCTATTTTTTACTTCTAACCCTTCACACTACTCTTATTATGTGCTTTCCCCTCTTGGTAAATCTGACCACTCCATGATCTCTGTCTCTTCCATTTTCGCTCCCCCATCACCAATCCCTCCTACTCAACGCCGCCTTTGGCACTTCGAGCAAACCCAATATGGAAATTTGCGTAACTTTCTCTTTGACTTCCCATGGGATGACTACTGCTTTCGGTCCCGCAACCCTGATTGGGTAGCTGTAAAAGTTGCCGAGATCATGACCGCGGGAATGGAGGCGTACATCCCCTCTTCTACAAAAACTGGTGATCTCCTGTCCTATCTTACTCATGTATGGTCATCTTCTCCGAGGAACCATGGGGAATCCTTTGTCATCGCCCTTGATATCTCTATGGCTTTTGACAGAGTCTGGCACAAGGCTCTGTTGGCTAAACTCCCTGCCTATGGCTTTACCCCTTCTTTCTGTTCTCTGATTTCCAGTTTTCTTACTGACCGTTCTATATCTGTAGTTGTTGATGGCGCGACATCTAGCCCTTTCTCTGTTTCCAGTGGTGTTCCACAGGGCTCTGTTCTTTCACCTACACTCTTCCTTCTCTTCATCAATGATCTTCTACAATCCCCATCTTCCTCTCTTCTTCATGCCTTTGCCGATGATTCTACCCTTCACTTTTCCTCTGCCTTTTCTTCACAACCTTCATCTGTTACTCGTAATCAATCTCGTATCACTCTTTCTTCTACTCTTAACTCCGATTTGCAGAGAGTATCTGAATGGGGCACTCAATATTTAGTTAAATTCAATGCCTCCAAGACACAGTTTCTGGCTATCTCTTTATCTTCTTCTCCTCCTGATAACCCTATTGTCTTCGAAACTAATGAAATTTACCCTCTTAACTCTATCAATATATTAGGAATCCATATAGCCTCCAACTTGTCATGGAGGAATCACATAATCCAAATTTCTAAATCTTCATCCAAAAAATTGGGTGTTTTGTTTCGTTTTCGCTATTACTTTTCCTCATTGCAGTTACTTAAAATTTACAAAGGTCTTGTCCGTCAATGCTTAGAATACTGCTCACACATATGGGGTACTTCTTCCTATACTTATCTTCTTGATAGGGTTGAATCTAAGGCAGTCAGACTCATTAATGATCCTTCTCTTACTTCTAACCTGGATTCTCTCTCTCTTCGCCGTAAGGTATCTTCCCTTTCGCTTTTCTATTGCTACTACTTCCATCGCTGCTCTGATGAGTTGGTGAATTGCATCCCTCCTCCACTGCCGAGGCCGCGTAACACTCGCCAAGCGGCCTCATCTCACTTGTACTGTGTGGAGATTTGTAGCTCGCGGATTGGTCGGTGCAGCGACTGCTTCTTCCCATCGACCTCCAGACTCTGGAACTCTCTTCCTCCTTCTGTCTTTCCTAATTCTTATGACCTTTCATCCTTCAAAAAGCAGATCTATCGTCATCTCAGAGCCTAGTCCTCCATATCTCTGGGTACTCTTTACTTTGACTGTTTTTTTCTGTCTGTTTTCCTTTGTGTGACATTACCTCATCTCTGCCTTGCCCTTAACCTTTTTCTTTTCCTTCGTCTTGGTATTTTCTCGTGCCCGGGCCTTTGTTGATGAGGGCAGTTTCTGCCTGTCCCGGTGTCACACTCTTAAAAAAAAAAAATATTCAAAATGCTCGGCTTGGGAGGTGACACAACCACAATTAAATCCACCAGAGGATGATAGGAAGGGAATACACCCTTAATTCCTCAGATATAATGTGTCCATCCTCATAATGGTGATTAAAGGCGACACATAAAATTATTATTATTATTATTATTATTATTATTATTATTATTATTATTATTATTATTATTATTATTATTATTATTATTATTATTATTATTATCATTATTATTATTATTATTATTATTATTATTATTATTATTATTATTATTATTATTATTATTATCATATATATATATATATATATATATATATATATATATATATATATATATATATATATATATATATATATATATATATATATGTGTGTGTGTGTGTGTGTGTGTGTGTGTGTGTGTGTGTGTGTGTGTGTGTGTGTGTGATTACCTAATTGTGATTACCTAATTGTGTTTACGGGAAAGAGCCCAAAGCTCGTATCTTCCCGTCTCCTGATCGGTTCCTTTTTATACTTAGTGATACTTATCATACCTGACCTTAAAACTATGGATTGTGATAGCATTAGGTACCTCCTCGCTTAGCGAATTCCAATTATCAACTACTCTTACACTGAAAATGTATTTCCTTACATCCTGCAATGAAGTTTTCTTACCAAGCTTCAAACTATGACCTCTAGTTCTAGAGCCAGCCATATCAAAATATCGATCCCTATCCACTCTATCATAACCATGATGGAATTTAAAGACTGACACCATATCCCCCCTCAATCTTCTAGCTTCCAGTGATGGTAAGTCTAATTCCCTCAGCCTCTCATCATAACTGAGATTGCTTATTTCTGGCACCAGTTTCGTGGTATGTCTTTGAACTTTTTCAAGCTTATCTATGTGCTTTTTCAAGTGTGGATTCCAAAAGGGGGCTGCATATTCGAGTTTTGGCCTCACATAGGTTACATAGATATTTCTGAACATTTCCTTGTCCATGTGCCTGAAGGCTACCCTTACATTTGATAAGAATGCGTATGCTGCCCTTACTATGCCATTTATATGTATTTCTGGAGACAAATCTGCTAGTATGTTTACTCCTAGATCTCTCTCATTTTCTGTCTCTTGAAGTTGTACTCCAGCCACCGAGTAGTCAAGTTTGGGCCTTCTTGCACTTGTACCCATTCTCATTACCTTACATTTTGAAGTATTGAATTTCATTAGCCACTTTTCTGACCACTCATGCAGATTATTTAGATCCTCCTGAAGTTCTCTACCATTGTTCTCGTTTTTTACTTTTGTCACAATCTTTGCATCATCTGCAAACATATTCATGAATGAATTTACAGACTCTGGTAGGTCATTTACACATACAAGGAACAAATGTGGCCCTAAAACTGAATCCTGTGGAACTCCACTACTAACTCTTCTCCACTGAGTGTCTTACTCTAACCCTCTGTTCCCTTCCTTCTAAGTAAGTTTTTATCCATTCCAAAACATTTCCACCTGTTCTAGCCATTGCTTGCAGCTTCCTAATAAGTCTCCCATGTGGAACAGTGTCAAACGCTTTCTGGAAGTCTAGGAATATGCAATCTGACCAGCCCTCTCTTTCCTGTAAGATTCGGCTTACCTCATCATAAAATTCTAATAAGTTTGTTACTGTTGATCTACCTTCTCCGAAGCCATGTTGCCTCACTGACAAAAAGTTGAAGGATTCCAAGTGAAGAGAGATATGTTTCCTTAGTAGTTTCTCCATAACTTTGCAAACTATGCTGGTCAAGGAAACTGGTCTATAGTTCAGAGCCGTATCCCTCCTTCTCTTTTTGAAGATAGGTATCACATTTGTTTGTTTCCAGCATCTTGGAATCTCCCCTGACTCCAGTGACTTTGTAAATATGATACTTAGTGCCAATGATATTGAGTTTGCGCATTTTTTAAGCACATGAGGGGATATGTCATCAGGACCTGTAGCTTTATGAACATCTAAATCCATCAGCGCTTTGCATACCTCTGTGGCTGTAAGGTTGATGTTCTCTAATACCGGCCCTTGAGCTTCTATCTCTGCAATCTGAGGAGGTGGGGTATTTTCTACTGTAAATACTGACTAAAACTCCTTGTTCAATTCTTTGCAGATCTCTTCATCCGTCTCAGTGATGCTTCCATCCTCTCTCTTTAGCCTTAAAACCTGTTCTTTTACCTTCAGTTTTCCTCTGATAAAGCTGTGGAAAAGCTTGGGAATTTCTTTAGCCTTCCTGGTGATGTCCCTCTCATAGTCTCTCTCTGCCTCTCTCCTTTTACTTAGGTAGTCATTTCTTGCTCTTTTCTAGGTTTGCCAGGCATTTATGTTTTTTCTCCTCCTATTCCTTTTCCAGCATTTGTCTCTCCACTCCTTAGCTCTTTTACACCCATTATCGAACCATTTCTCTCTGGCATGAATTACACCTACTTTGGTGACAGGTATGCAGCAATCTACTATCTTCCCATATTTCTCACAAAAGATGTCATACATTTCTTGTACAGATTTGTTGTAAAATAAGGTTCTCCAGTCAATAACTGCAAAAAGCTCATTCATTTTGATGTAATCTCCTTTCGGATAGTTCCTCCTCATGTCCTCAGTGCCTCTACTCTCAGGCAGAATATCTTCAATGATATACTCCATCAACAACACACAGTGGTCACTCTTTCCAATTGGTGGTTCACACTCAATTTTTTCAATATCCAACACATTATCTGTGAATACTAGATCAAGTAGTGATGGCTCATCCCCACCCCTGGCCCTCGTTGGTTCCATTACATGTTGGTGTAGGAAATTCCCTTGTACGCAATGTAGGAATCTTGCCCCGAATGAGTCCTCACCACTGTGTGGGTCAAGATTTATCCAATCTATCTCTTTATGATTAAAATCTCCCATAATCAAAATCCTACATTTTCTCTCCCGTGCCATGTTAACAACTGAGTTTATGACTTCAATAGTACCTATATGACTTTCCTCATAAACTTCAAGCCTATTCTGGTTCCTTGGTGGGTTATATACAACAGTTATTATAATGCTCTCTGACCCAGTATTTATGCAAGCAACAAGAAATTCCTTGAACTCACTTTCTATAGCCAAGTTTATTTCTTCAACTTGAATCCTCTCACTTATGAGCAGTGCTATCCCTCCACCAGTCCTCTTAGATCTTTCAACCCTTAGTATTCTGAAGCCCTTAGGAAAAACTGTGGCACTGTTTATGTCTTCACTCAACTTAGTCTGTAATTGCTACTATATCTGCCTTACTGTTGTGAATCCTATCTTTTAATTCTACTGCCTTACCAGCTAATCCATCAGCATTTGTGTATAACAATCTTAATGAGGCCCCATCCCCTGATCTTCTCTCATTATCTTCTTTATCTCCCCTTTGTCTGGGAGAACTCTGTAATGAAAATTTTTCTTCTCTTCTTCATTTCTTTCCCCATTTAACCTTCTTGCCTCTTGCAACAAGTTTTTTATCTTTCCCATCTCTTCCTGTGTTCTGTATCATCTAATGAACACTTCTTTGAATTCTTGAAGGTCTTTTAGACTTTTTTTTCTCAACAATATTTCCCTACATGTTTCCCCTCTCTCAAAGGTTACTTTTGTTGGTCTCAGCTTTCCTTCCCTCGAATATTTACCTAGTTGGTGTATGTTTACAATATCCTCAGGACCACAAACTACTCCAAGCTTTCTTATCAGGTCTACAACCCTAGCTTTATTTTCTTCAAGTCTCCCCTGCCATGTTGGCTCCTGGGGTTCGCTTATGCCTGAGATTACCACTGTCTTCTCCTTATCAAGTGCCTGTCTGATGAGTGGGTTTGCCCTTTCCATCACAACGTCTTTCATTTTTTTCGATTACTGTCTCTTTATAGCCAACTGTTTGTATGTTTTCCAGTGCCACCACCTTTACAGCCTCTTTTACTGCCACATTCCCCTTTAGTGCATTGGCAAAGGAAGTTTTCATGGCATCATTTTCCATATTCAGCTCCTGTGTGTGTGTGTGTGTGTGTGTGTGAGAGTTTTTCCTGAAAATACCAAGCGCTATAGGAAGTCAACTACACTTCTCAACACAATATGGGAATAATTTCAAATTGTTTAAAGCAAAATTAAGCTGTTAAAAGGCATTAAGAACATAATATTTTCAGACGGCAAAAATACTCTTACAGAAACAAGTCTCATATTTCAGATTTTTCGTCTGTCTCATATTAGTAAAATTTCAACTGAGAAAAAAATGAGTGAATTAACTCATTGTTAATATAGATTAATTAAAAAAGAGTTAAATTATGTAAATATTTGTCACAAATGTATATAAAAACTTCAAGATTTCTAAATATGAAGCACAATAATTTTGGAGCTATTTATATATTAGACGATAAGATCTCAAGAGATACAAAAAGCGTCATTTTGGAGGGATGAAATTACGACAAGAATATATCATTATTATTTTAATTTTACTTACTCATATTTTCGGATTTTCGATTCCATTCTAGCTTTTACATTATTTGAACATTAGATATAAAATTTTGATACTTTGCTATTTTAGCATTTACGGAATGTGAATCACATTAAATCTGGCAAAGATAGGGTTAAAGGCGATTGTCTTCATACAGTTATATTAAAGATGAGAGTCATTCTTCTTAAATGGCATAGAGTAACATTCTTGCATTAAATGCCAAAGGATAATTGAAGATTTGGAATATATCTCTGTCATATTAGTCAATATTCTGTCTCGCCCAACTCTCTTTGCCAAGAAGAAACAACCAACTCCCCCCCACCACCACCATCAGAGCATGACTAGTAATCCTAGTCTCCATATGTCCATCTATCCATCAGGAAGTATTTCGCTCTCAGTTGTTGTCTTGAACAGCAGCTGCACCAGATGCAGTTACATATAAAGGAATGAATAAATAAGAGATGCCACAATGGGTATATATATGACTACTTCAAGAACTGCTTTTGCAGTTCATATAATATTATAAACTCAACCGTTGGGGGAACCAATGTTTATATTGCTGGTGATGATGAGCACGTTGACGTTTGCAGTTGTTGCTGTAGTAGTAGTAGTAGTAGTAGTAGTGGTAATAATAATAATAGTAATAATAATAATAATAATAATAATAATAATAATAATAATAATAATAATAATAATAATAATAATAATAATAATAATAATAATAATAATAACAATAATAATAATATTGATGATAATAATAATAATAATAATAATAATAATAATAATAATAATAATAATAATAATAATAATAATAATAATAATAATAATAATAATAGTAATAATAATAATAATTATCATCATCATGATCATGATCATCATCATCATCATTAAAGAAAGAAAAGATCGCCACTATGATAATACTTTGCCGTACTTTCTTCGAAGCTCATTAGATACTAATATGACGTCATTGGATGTGACGTCATCACCAATGACGTGATACAACATGCTTTGCCAACCTGGATATCAGAGGTTTTTTCGTCACGACGGTCACTCTCTAAGGTTCATTGTGGATCTGACTGTCGGCTGGAGAGGAAGTAAAAATTTATCTCTCCAGAAAACCTTGAAGACCTCGCGAAGACGCTGGAATGGTGCTGAAGAAGATCCTTTCACGAGACTCTCTCTCGCCCGCAGATGTGAGGTACGAAGCTTTCTTTCATCATCTTCAGCACTGTTCCCTTCAAAGCAATTGGCTTTATTTTGCGATCCTGAGGTCTTCAAGAAAAGCTTTAATGTTTTGGCTTCGTTCCTCTTCTGGGATGGTGCTGAAGAAGATTTTTCATAAAACAAATTGTGGCTGTTTGCGAAACCTTGTCATCATCTTCAGCACTGTTCCCTTCAAACGCAATATCCATTGCATAGTAATAGGGGAAGAGAGGGTCGTGGGAGCCATCTGTACCCAAAGAGTTTAATTCTGTGACCTTTTGGGTATAGTTAACCTACCTGATGAGCTCTGTGGCAAGAGCGAAACCCTATTGAGTAAAAAAAAAAAATATATATATATATATATATATATATATATATATATATATATATATATATATATATATATATATATATATATATATATATTATATATATATATCCTTAAGATACCGGTAAAGATTTATACATACACATATGAAAAATTTATTACAAAAGATAAAATGAAGACCATGTTTAGGAAGCAATTCCCACCCATAGAACCTGAATATCTTTTTTTTTTCTTCTTTTTTTCAGAAAGTGGGTCCTCAACTACGTGTACTTAATACGTCTCAATATTTCGTAGCCTTTTTTCTAAGGATCTGGCGTTATATGTTGAAAAGAAAATATATTTGAATACTTAACATAATAATAATAATACAGCATCGATAAGGATGCTTTAATCATGATGCTGAGTCTCCTGTTTTAATTTCTTCTACAACATAAGTCACCAGAATCCTCAAAGAAGCTCTTGGAAAAAGATATTTTGGACTCTTTGAAGCTCCTCCTAACCCCCTATTTGTTATAAACAAAATGTGTTTCCCATTCTGTAATGCTTAAAGCCAATGCAAATGTAGGTCAAGCCTTCGACCCTTCCTAGACCCAAAGCAGAAATGACTTCATATTTGAGGGCAATCACACAGAGGACTACTACCCTCTCTCTCCGTCTCTTATATAATGCATTCGAATAATGCTTGACTTGTTTGGAGGAAATATTTGGAAATAAAACGGTTTTCATAGCCTGCTTTATTTGCCAAGTAACATATAGGACCCCACTGAATAGCCATTAAAAAGTTTTGTTTTTTCTTTTGAATGATTATAGAGAGTTCTTAGTGCAATGGAATAAGCTTGATTCGGTGTCAGCAAATTAGAAGTGAAATTCAGCAAAGAAAAATATTTTTTTCCTTTATTTTTTTTATTTTATTCTTGTGTGTGATTACCTAATTGTGATTACCTAATTGTGTTTACGGGAAAGAGCCCAAAGCTCGTATCTTCCCGTCTCCTGATCGGTTCCATTTTTAGACTTAGTGATACTTATCGTACCTGTCCTTAAAACTATGGATTGAGATAGCATTAACTACCTCCTCGCTTAGCGAATTCCAATTATCAACTACTCTTACACTGAAAAAGTATTTTCTTACATCCTGCAAACAAGTTTTCTTACGAAGCTTCAAACTATGACCTCTAGTTCTAGAGCCAGCCATATCGAAATATCGATCCCTATCCACTCTATCATAACCATGAAGGAATTTAAAGACTGTCACCATATCCCCCCTTACTCTTCTAGCTTCGAGTGATGGCAAGTCTAATTCCCTCAGCCTCTCATCATAACCGAGATTGCATATTTCTGGCACCAGTTTCGTGGAATGTCTTTGAACTTTTTCAAGCTTAGCTATGTGCTTTTTCAAGTGCGGATTCCAAAAGGGGGCTGCATATTCGAGTTTTGGCCTCACATAGGTTACATAAATATTTCTGAACATTTCCTTGTCCATGTGCCTGAAGGCTACCCTTACATTTGATAAGAATGCATATGCTGCCCTTACTACGCCATTTATATGTATTTCTGGAGACAAATCTGCCAGTATGTTCACTCCTAGATCTCTCTCATTTTCTGTCTCTTGAAGTTGTACTCCAGCCACCGAGTAGTCAAACTTGGGCCTTCTTGCACTTGTACCCATTCTCATTACCTTACATTTTGAGGTATTGAATTTCATTAGCCACTTTTCTGACCACTCATGCAGATTATTTAGATCCTCCTGAAGTTCTCTACCATTGTTCTCGTTTTTTACTTTCTTCACAATCTTTGCATCATCTGCAAACATATTCATGAATGAATTTACAGACTCTGGTAGGTCATTTACATATACAAGGAACAAAAGTGGCCCTAAAACTGAACCCTGTGGAACTCCACTACTAACTCTTCTCCATTCAGACACTGAGTGTCTTACTCTAACCCTCTGTTCCCTTCCTTCTAAGTAAGTTTTTATCCATTCCAAAACATTTCCACCTATTCTAGCCATTGATTGCAGCTTCCTAATAAGTCTCCCATGTGGAACAGTGTCAAACGCTTTCTGGAAGTCTAGGAATATGCAATCTGCCCAGCCCTCTCTTTCCTGTAAGATTTGGCTTACCTCATCATAAAATTCTAATAAGTTTGTTACTGTTGATCTTCCTTCTCTGAAGCCATGTTGCCTCACTGACAAAAAGTTGAAGGATTCCAAGTGAAGAGAGATATGTTTCCTTAGTAGTTTCTCCATAAGTTTGCAAACTATGCTGGTCAAGGAAACTGGTCTATAGTTCAGAGCCGTATCCCTCCTTCCCTTTTTGAAGATAGGTATCACATTTGCTTGTTTCCAGCATCTTGGAATCTCCCCCGACTCCAGTGACTCCTTAAATATGATACTTAGTGCCACTGATATTGTGTTTGCGCATTTTTTAAGCACATGAGGGGATATGTCATCAGGACCTGTAGCTTTATGAACATCTAAATCCATCAGCGCTTTGCATACCTCCGTGGCTGTAAGGTTGATGTTCTCTAATACCGGTCCTTGAGCTTCTATCACTGCAATCTGAGGGGGTGGGGTATTTTCTACTGTAAATACTGACTGAAACTCCTTGTTCAATTCTTTGCAGATCTCTTCGTCCGTCTCAGTGATGCTTCCATCCGCTCTCTTTAGCCTTAAAACCTGTTCTTTTACCTTCAGTTTTCCTCTGATAAAGCTGTGGAAAAGCTTGGGATTTTCTTTAGCCTTCCTGGTGATGTCCCTCTCATAATCTCTCTCTGCCTCTCTCCTTTTACTTAGGTAGTCATTTCTTGCTCTTTTGTAGGTTTGCCAGGCATTTATGCTTTTTCTCCTCCTATACCTTTTCCAGCCTTTGTCTCTCCACTCCTTAGCTCTTTTACACCCATTATCAAACCATTTCTCTCTGGCATGAATTACACCTACTTTGGTGACAGGTATGCAGCAATCTACTATCTTCCCATATTTCTCACAAAAGATGTCATACATTTCTTGTACAGATTTGTTGTAAAATAAGGTTCTCCAGTCAATAACTGCAAAAAGCTCATTCATTTTGATGTAATCTCCTTTCGGATAGTTCCTCCTCATGTCCTCAGTGCCTCTACTCTCAGGAAGAATGTCTTCAATGATATACTCCATCAACAACACACAGTGGTCACTCTTTCCAATTGGTGGTTCATACTCAATATTTTCAATATCCAACACATTATCTGTGAACACTAGATCAAGTAGTGATGGCTCATCCCCACCCCTGGCTCTTGTTGGTTCCATTACATGTTGGAGTAGGAAATTCCCTTGTACGCAATCTAGGAATCTTGCCCCGAATGAGTCCTCACCACTGTGTGGGTCAAGATTTATCCAATCTATCTCTTTATGATTAAAGTCTCCCATAATCAAAATCCTACATTTTTTCTCCCGTGCCATGTTAACAACTGAGTTTATGACTTCAATAGTACCTATATGACTTTCCTCATAAATTTCAAGCCTATTTTGGTTCCTTGGTGGGTTGTATACAACAGTTATTATAATGCTCTCTGACCCAGTATTTATGCGAGCAACAAGAAATTCCCTGAACTCACTTTCTATAGCCAAGTTTATTTCTTCAACTTGAATCCTCTCACTTATGAGCAGTGCTATTCCTCCACCAGACCTCTCAGATCTTTCGACCCTTAGTATTCTGAAGCCCTTAGGAAAAACTGTGACACTTTATGTCCTCACTCAACTTAGTCTCTGTAATTGCTACTATATCTGCCTTACTGTTGTGAATCCTATCTTTTAATTCTACTGCCTTACCAGCTAATCCATCAGCATTTGTGTATAACAATCTTAATGAGGCCCCATCCCCTGATCTTCTGTCATTATCTTCTTTATCTCCCCTTTGTCTGGAAGTATTCTGTAACGAAAATTTTTCTTCTCTTCTTCATTTCTTTCATCATTTAACCTTCTTGCCTCTTGCAACAAGTTTTTGATCTTTCCCATCTCTTCCTGTGTTCTGTATCGTCTAATGAACACTTCTTTGCATTCTTGAAGGTTTTTTAGACTTTTTTTTCTCAACAATATTTCCCTACATGTTTCCCCTCTCTCAAAGGTTACTTTTGTTGGTCTCGGCTTTCCTTCCCTCGAATATTTACCTAGTTTGTGTATGTTTACAATATCCTGTGTGTGTGTGTGTGTGTGTGTGAGTGTAGAGAGATCTTTTGTATTCTGTATGAAAGATGATTCCCTTTCTAGTCATAGATGCTCTTCATAGAGAGATACAATGAGTTTATTCTTTCTTATTTGCTGAGAGTATCTAAGATGAAGGTTTCCTGGTTGGATTCCCAAGGAAGGTAAAACAGGTAAAAATTTGAAATATGCGTAGTTACATCAACATCTGTACTTTTATTATTATTATTATTATTATTATTATTATTATTTTTATTATTATTATTATTATTATTATTATTATTGTTATAATTATTATTATTATTATTAATATTATTATTATTATTATTATTATTATTATTATTATTATTATTATTATTATTATTATTATTATTATTATCATTTATTATTATTATTATTATAATTATTATTATTTTTATTATTATTATTATTATTATTATTATTATTATTATTATTATTATTATTATTATTATTATTATCATCATCCTTTTAGTGTTCTTCTCCTCCTAACTTTTGAATCCTTATTTCATTCTTTGTCTTTCCATTCACCTTTTGTTTCTTCCAGTATTTAACCCTCTCTCTCCTTTACCCCCCCCTCTTGTCTTCTTATTCATCTTTTCCCATTCCCCTTCTTTCTTTCTTTCTTTCTTTTCACTCCCTTTTTTAATTTTCTTCTTTTACATCCATTATTTCTTCCCGCTTCCAAATTTCTCTTCCCCTTTTCCCGCTTCTTTCTTCTTCTTCATTTTTTTTACATTCTTTCCTCTCTCTCTCTCTCTCTCTCTCTCTCTCTCTCTCTCTCTCTCTCTCCTCTCTCTCTCTCTCTCTCTCTCTCTTCCTCCTTTATTTCATCTGTTATTTTTTTACCTGCATTTATTTTCTTTCTGATCCATTTCTTTATTGCTTCCATTTGCTTTAATTTGCTTTCCTTTTCCCATAATACATCATTCCTCTTGTTTATTTCATGACCCCCCTCCCCCCCATCCCTTCTTTGCCCTCCTTCCCCTGTTTCATTCCACCTCATTTTTTTTTTAAATTCCTCTTAAACCCCAAAAGCAGCAATAACGTCCTGCTCTCGAATTGTTATTGATCCTGATTATCTTCAGACCATATACATATATATATATATATATATATATATATATATATATATATATATATATATATATATATATATATATATATATATATATATATATATATTTCACTTCTTCGTTCTTGAATTCACTGTGGAAGGGGGGGGGGGGAGATTTTTATTGTTGAATGTTATTGCAAATTTACTTATGTTATTATGCGTGATTATTGACAATAAAATTCTTTTAGCATTTTACTTTTGTAAGATGTAGTGATTATTTGAAGGAAGAAAGTATTTATAAATATATTTATTATATTTTCAATAGTTTTTGCATATATATATATATATATATATATATATATATATATATATATATATATATATATATATATATATATATATATATATATATATATATATATATATATATATATATATCTTCTTCCTTCGACCTTATTAATCCCACTGAATAGCAGGGTCGGCCGCTCGAGTCAACTTCCTCCACTTGTCCCTATCCGTTGTATCTCCCTCCCCCAATCCAACTCCCTCCCCACCACGTCCATCCATCTGATCCGCTGGCGCCCCACACTCCTGTTCTCTCTCTCTCTCTCTCTCTCTCTCTCTCTCTCTCTCTCTCTCTCTCTCTCTCTCTCTCTCTCTCTCTCTCTCCTATGCAGCAATGTTTTATCAATGTGTACACCTCCCTGTAAACTATGTTCTATTCTTGGTTTTGTATCCATTTGAAGCATTATTTGTATGAATTCATGTAATGTCTGACGCTTTGGCGCAATAAATTAATAAAATAAAAAAATAATCTCTCTCTTTATATATATATATATATATATATATATATATATATATATATATATATATATATATATATATATATATATATATATATATACTTTATGGAGTTTTTGGAGTCATCGATTGCTTTTTCGCTCCCTCAACTCCTAAGTATTTTATGATCATCACCATATAATCCGTGTCGTCACCATTTCCATTATGTAATCAGATTCATCAGTCCATCAATCAGTCACTGATCATAATCATCATCAGCAGCTGAAAAAATTCAATCAATGAATCAAACTTCATGATGAGTGTCATTAACGTCGTTATCATCATCATCATGATGGCCGTCATCCAGTTTAGTATCTTATTTATAGTCATCATCATAAAAGTGTCTCATATGTGACCACTTCATATTATTGACTTCTCCAAAGCGAAGACACAACCATTTTAATTCCATCCCACCACATACAAGGCAAGGAATCGTTTTTGCTATTACATGATTCATCCTTTTTTTTTTTTTTTTAAATAGGATTGTCACAGAAATCTCTTTCAAAGACTTCTCGTTATAAATGAGGTGTAGAACAAATCATGTTCATCAGCGTTGGAGATCTCTAAATGGACAAAGTTCCTGAGGCGAATCCTCCAAAGGTAACTCTCATACATGCATCAAGTCATTAAATGGAGATTATGCTATCATATTCTCTCTCTCTCTCTCTCTCTCTCTCTCTCTCTCTCTCTCTCTCTCTCTCTCTCTCTCTCTCTCTCTCTTTGCAGTAATCATGAAACCGAATAAATCTAGTATAATGATATTTACTATGCACAATATTAAAAGGACTGAATGGAACTGAATTTGATATTTGAAATGTTTGTGATTACCTAATTGATTACCTAATTGTGTTTACGGGAAAGAGCCCAAAGCTCGTATCTTCCCGTCTCCTGATCGGTTCCATTTTTAGACTTAGTGATACTTATCATACCTGTCCTTAAAACTATGGATTGAGATAGCATTAACTACCTCCTCGCTTAGCGAATTCCAATTATCAACTACTCTTACACTGAAAAAGTATTTCCTTACATCCTGCAAACAAGTTTTCTTACGAAGCTTCAAACTATGACCTCTAGTTCTAGAGCCAGCCATATCGAAATATCGATCCCTATCCACTCTATCATAACCATGAAGGAATTTAAAGACTGTCACCATATCCCCCCTTACTCTTCTAGCTTCGAGTGATGGCAAGTCTAATTCCCTCAGCCTCTCATCATAACCGAGATTGCGTATTTCTGGCACCAGTTTCGTGGCATGTCTTTGAACTTTTTCAAGCTTAGCTATGTGCTTTTTCAAGTGCGGATTCCAAAAGGGGGCTGCATATTCGAGTTTTGGCCTCACATAGGTTACATAAATATTTCTGAACATTTCCTTGTCCATGTGCCTGAAGGCTACCCTTACATTTGATAAGAATGCATATGCTGCCCTTACTACGCCATTTATATGTATTTCTGGAGACAAATCTGCCAGTATGTTTACTCATAGATCTCTCTCATTTTCTGTCTCTTGAAGTTGTACTCCAGCCACCGAGTAGTCAAGCTTGGGCCTTCTTGCACTTGTACCCATTCTCATTACCTTACATTTTGAGGTATTGAATTTCATTAGCCACTTTTCTGACCACTCATGCAGATTATTTAGATCCTCCTGAAGTTCTCTACCATTGTTCTCGTTTTTTACTTTCTTCACAATCATTGCATCATCTGCAAACATATTCATGAATGAATTTACAGACTCTGGTAGGTCATTTACATATACAAGGAACAAAAGTGGCCCTAAAACTGAACCCTGTGGAACTCCACTACTAACTCTTCTCCATTCAGACACTGAGTGTCTTACTCTAACCCTCTGTTCCCTTCCTTCTAAGTAAGTTTTTATCCATTCCAAAACATTTCCACCTATTCTAGCCATTGATTGCAGCTTCCTAATAAGTCTCCCATGTGGAACAGTGTCAAACGCTTTCTGGAAGTCTAGGAATATGCAATCTGCCCAGCCCTCTCTTTCCTGTAAGATTTGGCTTACCTCATCATAAAATTCTAATAAGTTTGTTACTGTTGATCTTCCTTCTCTGAAGCCATGTTGCCTCACTGACAAAAAGTTGAAGGATTCCAAGTGAAGAGAGATATGTTTCCTTAGTAGTTTCTCCATAAGTTTGCAAACTATGCTGGTCAAGGAAACTGGTCTATAGTTCAGAGCCGTGTCCCTCCTTCCCTTTTTGAAGATAGGTATCACATTTGCTTGTTTCCAGCATCTTGGAATCTCCCCCGACTCCAGTGACTCCTTAAATATGATACTTAGTGCCACTGATATTGTGTTTGCGCATTTTTTAAGCACATGAGGGGATATGTCATCAGGACCTGTAGCTTTATGAACATCTAAATCCATCAGCGCTTTGCATACCTCTGTGGCTGTAAGGTTGATGTTCTCTAATACCGGCCCTTGAGCTTCTATCACTGCAATCTGAGGGGGTGGGGTATTTTCTACTGTAAATACTGACTGAAACTCCTTGTTCAATTCTTTGCAGATCTCTTCGTCCGTCTCAGTGATGCTTCCATCCGCTCTCTTTAGCCTTAAAACCTGTTCTTTTACCTTCAGTTTTCCTCTGATAAAGCTGTGGAAAAGCTTGGGATTTTCTTTAGCCTTCCTGGTGATGTCCCTCTCATAATCTCTCTCTGCCTCTCTCCTTTTACTTAGGTAGTCATTTCTTGCTCTTTTGTAGGTTTGCCAGGCATTTATGTTTTTTCTCCTCCTATACCTTTTCCAGCATTTGTCTCTCCACTCCTTAGCTCTTTTACACCCATTATCGAACCATTTCTCTCTGGCATGAATTACACCTACTTTGGTGACAGGTATGCAGCAATCTACTATCTTCCCATATTTCTCACAAAAGATGTCATACATTTCTTGTACAGATTTGTTGTAAAATAAGGTTCTCCAGTCAATAACTGCAAAAAGCTCATTCATTTTGATGTAATCTCCTTTCGGATAGTTCCTCCTCATGTCCTCAGTGCCTCTACTCTCAGGAAGAATGTCTTCAATGATATACTCCATCAACAACACACAGTGGTCACTCTTTCCAATTGGTGGTTCATACTCAATATTTTCAATATCCAACACATTATCTGTGAACACCAGGTCAAGTAGTGATGGCTCATCCCCACCCCTGGCTCTTGTTGGTTCCTTTACATGTTGGTGTAGGAAATTCCCTTGTACGCAATCTAGGAATCTTGCCCCAAATGAGTCCTCACCACTGTGTGGGTCAAGATTTATCCAATCTATCTCTTTATGATTAAAGTCTCCCATAATCAAAATCCTACATTTTTTCTCCCGCGCCATGTTAACAACTGAGTTTATGACTTCAATCGTACCTATATGACATTCCTCATAAATTTCAAGCCTATTTTGGTTCCTTGGTGGGTTGTATACAACAGTTATTATAATGCTCTCTGACCCAGTATTTATGCGAGCAACAAGAAATTCCCTGAACTCACATTCTATAGCCAAGTTTATTTCTTCAACTTGAATCCTCTCACTTATGAGCAGTGCTATCCCTCCACCAGTCCTCTCAGATCTTTCGACCCTTAGTATTCTGAAGCCCTTAGGAAAAACTGTGACACTGTTTATGTCCTCACTCAACTTAGTCTCTGTAATTGCTACTATATCTGCCTTACTGTTGTGAATCCTATCTTTTAATTCTACTGCCTTACCAGCTAATCCATCAGCATTTGTGTATAACAATCTTAATGAGGCCCCATCCCCTGATCTTCTGTCATTATCTTCTTTATCTCCCCTTTGTCTGGAAGTATTCTGTAACGAAAATTTTTCTTCTCTTCTTCATTTCTTTCATCATTTAACCTTCTTGCCTCTTGCAACAAGTTTTTGATCTTTCCCATCTCTTCCTGTGTTCTGTATCGTCTAATGAACACTTCTTTGCATTCTTGAAGGTCTTTTAGACTTTTTTTTCTCAACAATATTTCCCTACATGTCTCCCCTCTCTCAAAGGTTACTTTTGTTGGTCTCGGCTTTCCTTCCCTCGAATATTTACCTAGTTGGTGTATGTTTACAATATCCTCAGGACCACATACTACTCCAAGCTTTCTTATCAGGTCTACAACGTTAGCTTTATTTTCTTCAAGTCTCCCCTGCCATGTTGGCTCCTGGGATTCACTTATGCCTGAGATTACCACTGTCTTCTCCTTATCAAGTGCCTGTCTGATGAGTGGGTTTGCCCTTTCCATCACAACGTCTTTCATTTTTTCGATTACTGTCTCTTTATAGTCAACTGTTTGTATGTTTTCCAGTGCCACCACCTTTACAGCCTCTTTTACTGCCACATTCCCCTTTAGTGCATCAGCAAAGGACGTTTTCATGGCATCATTTTCCATATTCAGCTCCTGGAACTCTTTTCTGAACTGTTCAATGTTTTCCTTAATCTGAACATTCCAAGCAGCAATCTCGTCTCTCTCAGAAGAGAGCAGTGAACTAACATCTAATTCCTTTAGGTTGTTATTTAGCTGTTTGTTTTTATCTTCTTGTTTAGAAATTCTAGATTCTAGTTGACTCTTTTCCCCTTCCAGCTTCTTTATTCTTTTTTCTAGTTCCTTTCTCTCCTGCCCTTGTGCTTTATTTGCTTCCTCCAAAGATCTTATTTGTTCTCTGAGTGTTTCATTCTCTTTCATTTCTCCATCCATATTCCGAATTTTATCATCAAGGCTTGTAACCATTTCCTCTAACTTCTTGATTCTCTGTTTAAGTCCTCTGATGACTACCCCTTCTCCCGACCCATGGGTGGGAGAGGTTTGGGACAGAGATGGCTTCATTTTTATGTTCTCCCTCTCACAGAATATAGAAAGAAGACGAGAAAGAGGAAAAAAAAAAGAAAAGAGAAAAACTTCTAATTTACCTTCACACAGAATTTTTATATCTCCATATAAAAATTCTGTGTGAAGGTAAAAAATTTTCTCTACCTAGGAATATTTTAGATTAGAAACGTAAGGAGGAATAGGTTTAAGCCAAGATGTGTGTGTTTGTGTGTGCGTAAAAACCCGCCTTTGCGTTTCTCTTACTGTCAAGGATAACCCATTATTCCTCCAACCACATATGAAGGTCAAGGGCAGTTTAACGAACAATCTAAACCCATCTTCAAACATTCTTGTGGAGGATATTAAACTCTTAGGAACGTTTCTGATATTGAAAGGATGTTTAGAGAACGCAAAATGTTTGAGGTTTAGGATGGAATTTTTCACTTTATTACATATTTATCTTCTCACTTTTCCGATGTTTTGGCTCATATGCTCTCTCTCTCTCTCTCTCTCTCTCTCTCTCTCTCTCTCTCTCTCTCTCTCTCTCTCTCTCTCTCTCTCTCTCTCTCTCTCTCTCTCTCTCTCTCTCTCTCTCTCTCTTTACTTAATGATGACAACCTTGATGTTATTCTTGCTCGTTTTCCTCACTTTGGTGGCCATTAATTATATTGAATTATACATATATTTTCTGTATGTTGCTATATAATTCTGTTTGTGCATTCTGCGTTTCTCTGAGCTTTACTTTTGCATATAATGTACTCTGTGCTGCCATTCTGTGAGTTGTGTGTTAGTATGCAGCAATGTTTTATCAATATGTACACCTCCCTGTAAACCATGTTCAATTCTTGGTTTTATATCCATTTGAAGCATTATTTGTATGAACTCATGTAATGTCTGACGCCTTGGCGCAATAAATTAATAAAATAAAATAAAATAATCTCTCTCTCTCTCTCTCTCTCTCTCTCTCTCTCTCTCTCTCTCTCTCTCTCTCTCTCTCTCTCTCTCTCTCTCTCTCTCTCTCTCTCTCATAAGAGGAAGAAGTTATATTACTGGCGAGTGAGAGAATGGTCATGAAGGATTTTTTTTTTAGGTAGACTTGAAGAAAGCAAAGAGAATGCACAATATTTTTTAAGGGTTCTTACTCGGGAGAATATAATTTTTAATGTTATTCCTATCATCATTATAAGTCCTTTTTAATAAATTTCATCTCTTTAGCGTTACTCCTTCTTATTTTTTTTTCATTTTCTAGTTCTTCTTTTGGATATTTTATTATTTTTCTCCTTTTATCTTTCAGTGTTTTTATTCACCTTCCACAGTATCATTTTTTCGACTCCTTTTTTGTTCATTGTCTTCATCACCTTTCTTTTGCCTCATTTTCTCCATCCCCCTTCCATTGTCACATTTTCTTAATTTTTTTTTCAGTTTCCTGCTTTTACTATTCTTAAACCTCTGTATATGTGCTTTGTTGGTGGTAAGAGTAAGAGAGAGGAGAAATGGGTAGAATGATCGTGGGGAGCATGATGAAAGTGTTATAGCATTGTCAGTAACAAAGCTGAATGAGGGTGTGCTTAGACTAGACCACCTCTCTCATAAGAGGATGGCTGTCTTTTAAAAACATTTCTGCTCGTTTGCTTTCATACATATCAGCAATAACTGTAGATAACTAAAGTCTTCACCTATTCAAGAATGTAGTACTCTATTATACTATGAAATCAGAAGCCATTCAGCATATGATTTCTTAGTGGGATGGGTAACTGATATATGAGATGCTGATATTCCATTCTCCTCCAAGAATCAGGGAACAAACTAGGTAGCATATTCCTATGTTCAGTTAGAGAGACAATACAAGCAAAGATCCCTTTGCCTTGTTTTACATTGGGAACATATACTTTCACTGGGCAGGAAGTTTTTTAAATAGTGTGACATCGGGACAGGCAAGGAAAAATTGCCCTCATCAGTAAAGGCCCGGGGCACAAAGAAAGTATTAAGGCGAAGGGAAAGAAAAAGGTTAAGGACAAGGCAAAGATGAGTTAATGATACACAAAGGAAAAGGACAGGCTGAGATAATAGTCAAAGTACTGAGGACCTAAAGCTATGGCAGAATATAAGGGATATAGTGTGAAGCTTTGGAATGAGTCATGTGAAGGGGCTGCAGTGATAAGTCCAGTCGCAAGGTTGAGCCAATATGTCCTTTTCAGCCTAAATTTCTATGAGAGAAGAAATAGTTATTTTTTGTGGTTCATTGGGACAGTGGATAGTGCCAGAATTTTACCTCTCTTTTGTGACGTACGTGAACTTGATATGCAAAAAATAAAGAAAAAATACCACAATAATTATATTCCAAGTAAATGGATTAAAATATCATTTGAGTATTGAAATTAATACTTTGGCAAAGATATGAATCTACCGAAGATTTGAGAATCAAGATTGGAATTGCAGTGGTTGCGTGTTTTCTTTTCAATGTAAAAAAAAAGTCACAAACCCAGCCTCTGGGTTGCTAGAAATAGCAGCCCAGTGCCGGTCCCAAGCCCGGAAAAATGGGGAGGGTTGGCGTCAGGAAGGGCATCCGGCTGTAAAACCCTTTTGCCAAAACCCATGGATAGCAGTCGAGAGAATACCGAAGATGGCCAGGGCGTACCCCGCTCACGCGACGCACAGAGGAGCCCGACCTTTGTTGAAACTGGACGAGGGTTACCGCATCAATATGGACGGGTGCGGCTAAAGAAGCGAGTCCATACCCTGAGGATTGCTACTCTTAACATCGGTAGCATGACCGGTAGAGGAAGAGAAGTTGCGGATTTGATGGAGAGAAGGAAGATTAACATACTGTGTGTACAAGAGACAAGATGGAAAGGAAATAAAGCGCGAGATTTGGGTGGAGGCTACAAGTTGATATACAGTGGAGCGGATGAGAGAGGAAGAAATGGAGTGGGTGTGGTGCTAGACCCCCAAACCAAGGAGGAGCTGGTGGAGGTGGTGAGGAAGAGCAGCAGGATTTTGAGGATCAAGTTGGTATATGGTCAGGAAGCAATAAACGTGATCAGCGCATATGCCCCCCAAGTTGGGTGCGATGACGCAGAGAAGGAAACGTTCTGGCAAGAAATGGACGAAGTACAGAGGGAGGTCCCGCCGGGGGAGAGGTGTGTCGTGGGCGGCGACTTAAACGGGCATATAGGACATGACAACGATGGAGTGAGACGAGTTCATGGAGGCAAAGGTACTGGAGTGAAAAACCAGGAGGGGGAGAGCGTGCTGGAATTTGCCATAGCATTTGACATGGCGATCCTGAACACGTTCTTCATGAAAAACAGCTACCGGACATACAGGAGTGGTCCCAGAGAGAGTCAAATCAACTTCCTCCTGTATCGAAGAGAAAACATCCGAGAAGTGGAAGACTGTAAAGTACTACAAGGAGAGAGTGTGGGAGCGCAGCACAGCCCAGTTGTGGCGAAGCTGGTTGTAAGGACGCGAAGGACCGGAGTCGAGAGGGGAGAACCTAGGATCAAGTGGTGGAAACTCAAGGATGAGGTGGTGCGGCAGGAGTTCAAGAGGAAAGCACTACAAAGGATAGAAGAGGCAGAGGAGGTGGATCAGTGGTGGAAAAGGAACAGTGAAGTGATCAGGAGTACGGCAGAGGAAGTCCTCGGAAAGTCATCTGGAAAGAAGCCGAGAAACGGAAAAGAGTCTTGGTGGTGGTCCTCAAATTGCAAAGAGAAGATAGAAAAGAAGAAAGAGATGAAGAAAGCTTACGACAAGGAAAGAACAGAGGAGCGTAAAGCTATGTTGAAAGATGCAAATAAGGAGGCGAAGAGGGCTGTAGCACAGGCGCGTGCAGCAGCACTGCAGGATATGTATGAGAACCTTGAAACAAAGGAGGGACAGAAGAGAATCAATAAGTTAGCAAAAGAAAGGAACAGATCGACAAAGGACCTAACATCAATAAAGCAAATCAAGGATAAGAACGGAAGAGTGCTTACTGACCCCGACATGATTAAAATGCGGTGGAGGGACTACTACAAAGAACTTCTAAATCAGGAAAATCCAAGAATGCGAAGAGGTGAAGGAGTGGGAATGGAGGGAGAGGTAGACGCTGTGAGTGAGGTGGAAGTCAGAGAAGCGTTGAAGAAGATGAAAAATGGAAAGTCAGTAGGGCCAGACCAGATTCCTGCAGAGGTATGGAAGAGTTTAGGCGAAGAAGGGATATGGGTGCTGACAAAGTTCCTGAACATGGTGATGAAGGAAGAGACTATCCCGAACGAGTGGAGAGATAGTATAATGGTACCGATTTTCAAAGAAAAGGGAGACATCCAGAGTTGCAACAACTATAGAGGAATTAGGCTAACATCTCACACTATGAAGCTGCTGGAAAGAGTGTTGGATAAAAGGCTGAGGGAGGAGACAGAAGTTTGTAGTGAGCAGTTTGGTTTTATGAAAGGTCGAGGAACAAAGGATGCAGTATTCGCAATGAGGCAGACAATGGAAAAATATAGAGATAAGCAAAGAGGGCTGTACATGGCGTTTATTGACCTGGAAAAAGCTTATGATCGGGTCCCGAGAAGCGAGGTGTGGAGGAGTATGAGGTCGAAGGGAGTGAAGGAGAAGTATGTCAAGATAGTTCAGGACATATACAGGGAAACCACAACAAGAGTAAGAAGTACAGTTGGCACTACAGAGCCTTTTCAGGTGAAAGTTGGACTCCATCAGGGATCAGCTCTTAGCCCCTATCTATTTAACCTTCTCATGGATGTGATGGTGGAGGAAGTGACAAAGGAGGCACCATGGAGCATGCTCTTTGCAGACGATATTGTTTTGGTCTCCGACAGCCGTGAAGAATTGCTAGAGAGGTTGGAGCTATGGAGGGGTTTGCTGGAGGATTTCGGACTGAAGGTGAGCAGACAGAAAACGGAGTACCTGGAGTGCAATGTGACACAAGGAGGCGACCTGTTCATGCAAGACCACAAGCTCCCAAAGGCGGACGCCTTCAAATACCTCGGCTCCTACGTAACGAAGGATGGAGACCTAGAGAGAGAGATTGATCATAGGATTCAGGTTGCGTGGAACAGCTGGAAGAGAACATCAGGGGTGCTATGTGACAAGAAAATCAGTGCTAGAGTGAAAGGAAAAGTGTACAAGTCAGTTGTGAGACCAGCGTTGCTGTATGGTGCGGAGACGTGGCCGGTGAAAAAGGTTCAAGAAAGGAAGATAGATGTCGCAGAAATGAGAATGCTGAGGTGGATGTGTGGGGTGACGAGGGAGGACAGGATACGAAATGACCAGATCAGAGGTACAGTGAAGGTGGTGGAGGCGTCGGCGAAAGCGCAGGAGAGGAGATTACAGTGGTTCGGTCATGTGAAGAGGAGAGAAGAAGACTACGTGGGTGTGAGAGTGATGGAGATGGACGTGGAGGGCAGACGTAGACGAGGAAGACCTAAACTACGGTGGAAGGACCGACTGAAGGAGGATCTCAGAGAGAGACAGCTGGAGGAGGAGCAAGTGATGGACCGGAACCAGTGGAGACGACTAGTGAAGAGATGTGACCCCATATGAAAATGGGAACGCAAATAGAGGAAGAAGAAGGAAGAAGTAAAAAAAAAGTCACATGAAAAAGCCTAACTTAACCTGACCTGTGACTTTTTTTCCTGTGACACACACCACTCCTACCTCCTGCAAAGTCAACGGCTATTTGAAATATTCCCCCCCCCCAACTTTTACCTCACTTGTTTAGATAGGTTTACCCCACATTTCTAATAATAATAATAATAATAATAATAATAATAATAATAATAATAAATACAATGGGTATGATGGGATCTCCTTTGTTCCCTAAAATATATATATATATATATATATATATATATATATATATATATATATATATATATATATATATATATATATATATATATATATATATATATATATATATATATATATATATATATATATATATATATATATATATATATATATATATATATATATATATATATATATATATATATATATATATATATATATATATATATATATATATATATATATATATATATATATATATATATTTATGAGGTTAGGCTATGGAATTCGTAAAATTATGATACAAGAGCAACAACCATAGCTCTCTCTCTCTCTCTCTCTCTCTCTCTCTCTCTCTCTCTCTCTATATATATATATATATATATATATATATATATATATATATATATATATATATATATATATATATATATATATATATATATATATATATATATATATATATATATATATATATATATATATATATATATGTATGTATGTATGTATATACCTGGTGTGTAAGCATATGAAATTCGTAAGCTAAGGAGTACAATGTCCGTTATTTTTTTTTTAATTAATACTTATTTCAGAGGCAAGGAAGCTAGTAAAGCTTAGGTTAGTAAATGTACCTCTCTGCTGTGGTAAATAGGGTGAGAAGGGTTCGTAATCTTGAATAAATATATAAAAAAAGGGAAATACTCAAATATATTTGATACACCCCACAAAAAAGAAGAAAAAAATATATATATGACGGGTGTTAAAACTTTGAATACTATTAAAAGATAATTTCAATTCTTGTTCTCAAAGTTTCACGTTACGTAAGAGCCTTCAAAATACAGCCTATATTACAATGTTAGTGAAATGATTTTATTACAATAGGATGGGATAGGATAGGCGGGGGAAGATTAGTGACGGCATCGAGTGAACTCTCTTAGCCCTATTCAGGGTGTCATCACTGGGGAGAGGGGGGTAAAGAATGGGAAGGATTGGAGGGATAAGCACGAAATTTAAGGAAGTAAGATATGATTAGAGAGGGGCAAACCCTCGTGCTAAGTTTTTGTTAGATATAATTTTACTGGCCCAATATGACTTTGTTTAGTTATAAATTAATAATGATGAGGAGGTTTTGGAGATTTTACGTTATTTACTATACATAGGTTCTGGTGGATGTCCTGAAAAAACCGGAGAAATTCTTTTCCACCAGGCATGGTCATTGATGAATTCGTATTCTAAAGTGTTCAAAGCATTAGTTTCTTGAAGAAATTCTTCAAAGTCGATTTCCATTTTACCCCAGGTTCTGGATGCTAATTTATAAATATAAGTATTAATTGGTTCGACTTTGAGGTTCTTATGAATTTCTTCCATTCTCTCTATGTATGGTGAGGTTTCAGAGAGAATTCTTCTTAAATTTAAATTTTGGATAGCTTGGAGACTTAAAAGTTTACGTTTTGATAAGATGCAAGTTGGAATTGGGGGTATATTAAGACAGGTCTTACTAAAGTTTTATATAGGGTATGACAATATATCTAAAGGATAAGCCCATCCTCGTCTCACCCTTGGAGAGGTGGTCGATTCAGTGAAAAACCAAATTCTCCATAATTATTTTAATACTTTTTTCAAGTCAATCCTAAACGAAGTTACGTCACAAAAGAGTACCAACTTTTCTCCATCACTGACGCTTTTCTAATTCCCAAATGACGTAATCTTCCACTGACAAAACAAAAATTGCTCATCTACATCTGTGTAATCACAATCCTTAATAATATATAATGAAATAAACACCTTACCATATGTGAAAACATGAATTATGTTTTACCCCTTGACCGGGATTCGAGCCTAGGACACATAATGTACCAATGTGCCTTGGTACAATAATTATCTGTCTTAGGGTCGAGTCCCGGTCAGTGGAAAAATATGATTCATATATATATATAATATATATATATATATATATATATATATATATATATATATATATATATATATATATATATATATATATATATAAATCATCACTTGCGATCAACACTGAAAAATGATGCGATTTTTAGCAAGAGGAGCAAAATTTATCCCTCTTTTTTCGTGAGACGTTGGCTTTAACGGGAAGTCATGTTGCAAGACGTTCAGTAAATCCTCCATGAAAAAAATATTGAAGAAAATATTGAGTTTCACTGTTATTGGCTCAGCGATAGGTTTTAAATTTAATTTATCTTTTCATTTTTTGCATATACTATTGTAAATATAATTTCGTGAAATGGTGAGTTCGCTTGGTAATATCTAGATTAAGTAACTGCAGCTTTTTGCATTTTGAAAGAAGGAAAAGGAATGCTTCCCCCTTAAACCAGCATCCTTTTATGGACAATCTGTCCTTTTTGAGACCCGCCTCTCATTTTTTCCTTCGAGAAAAAAAAAAGGATAGCCAAAAACTGTCTGCATGCTAAGTTTGTTGACAAATGAGATGTGCAAAAGAGATTGTAGAGGAACTACTCAACCAAACAACCCACGGACGATAGCGAAGCTATTTCCTCAGAAGAAATTCTTTCATTTAATTTTAAGGGAGTATTACTTATATATATATATATATATATATATATATATATATATATATATATATATATATTATATATATATATTATATATATATATATATATATATATATATATATATATATATATATATATATATATATTCTGTCCGTTTTGTAGGATAAATGTTCTTTTTTATTGCATGTCTATCATATTTTTTTCATCAAAGCACCTGGCAACCCTGCGTCACACCATCATATAATATGCGTCCTAGACTAGT